>SJYV01034210.1:261002-287548 GCA_006410875.1 Neotragus pygmaeus | reverse complement strand
TAGCCTTTGCCCTGCTTCATTCTGTACTCCAAGGCCAAATTTGCCAGTTACTCCAGGTGTTTCTTGATTTCCTACTTTTGCATTCCTCTCCCCTATAATGAAAAGGACATCTTTTTTTGGGTTTCAGTTCTAGAAGGTCTTCTAGGTTGTCATAGAACCATTCAACTTCAGCTTCTTCAGCATTACTGGTCGGAGCATAGACTTGGATTACTGTGATACTGAATTGTTTGCCTTGGAAACGAAAGAGATCATTCTGTTGTTTTTGAGATGGCATCCAAGTATTAGATTTCGGACTCTTGTTGACCATGATGGCTACTCCATTTCTTCTAAGGGATTCCTGCCCACAGTAGTAGATATAATGGTGATGAGTTAAATTCACCCATTCCAGTTCATTTTAGTTTGCTGTTCCTTGAATTTAGATGTTCACTCTTGCCATCTCCTGTTTGACCACTTCCAATTTGCCTTGATTCATGGACCTGACATTCCAGGTTTCTATGCAATCAATATTGCTCTTTACATCATTGGACCTTGCTTCTATCACCAGTCACATCCACAACTGGGTATTGTTTTTGCTTTGGCTCCATCCCTTCATTCTTTCTGGAGTTTTCTCCACTGATCTCCAGTAGCATACTGGGCACTTACCGACCTGGGGAGTTCCTCTTTCAGTATCCTATCATTTTGCCCTTTCATACTGTTCATGGGGTTCTCAAGGCAAGAATACTGAAATGGTTTGCCATTCCCTTCTCCAGTGGACCACATTCTGTCAGACCTCTCCACCACGACCTGTCCATCTTGGGTGGCTCCACACGGCATGACGCAGTTTCATTGAGTTAGAAAAGACTGTGGTCTGTGTGATCAGATTGACTAGTTTTCTGTGATTATGGTTGCAGTGTGTCTGCCCTCTGATGCCCTCTCACAACATCTACCATCTTACTTGGGTTTCTCTTACCTTGGACGTGGGGTATCTCTTCACGGCTGCTCCAGCAAAGCACAGCCGCTGCTCCTTACCACGGACGAAGTCGCCCCTCCTGACCTTGAACGTGATGTAGCTCCTCTCGGCCCTCCTGTGCCCACGCAGCTGCCACTCCTTGCACGTGGGCTTGCTCCTCTCAGCTGCCGCCCCTGACTTCGGCCGTGGGGTAAGTCATCTCGGCCGTGCTTCTGCGCAGTCTGTTTCAGCCTCTGTGCTTCTGCAAGGTCTATCTAGATAATGACTAGAGACTAGTCTAAATAACTCTTCTGAGCCTTAGATTGTATTCCAAGTTGGTCCTAGACCTCACTGCCTGCGTGTCTCACAAGTACTTCTGCTTAATTTATTCATATTTGAACTCATTTTTTCTAGTCTCAGCATTTAATGCTATAAACTTCCCTCTAACCATAAAAATACTTGTATAAAAATGCCCATTAAAATCAGAAGACTAAGAACCCCGATGTCCATCAATAGGTGAATGAATAAACAAGTGTGATATATACATACAGTGATAGATTTTATATGACAACCAGCAATGACCAGCTCAGTGGTTGGACAGAGAAGAAGGTCCAAAGCACTTCCCAAAGCAAAACTTGCACCAATAACATGTCATGGTCACTGGTTGGTGGTCTACTACCTGTCTGATCCACTACAGTTTTCTGAAACATGGTGAAACCATTACATCTGAGAGGTATGCTCAGCAAATTGATGAGATGCACTGAAAACAGTAACACCTGCAGCCAGCATTGGTCAACAGAAAGGGCCCAATTCTTCACAACAATGCTCAAGCACACATCACACAACCAATGCTTCAAAAGTTGAACAAATTGGGCTATGAAGTTTTGCCTCATACACCATATTCACCTGACCTCTCACCAGCTGACTGCCACTTCAAGCATCTTGATAGCTTTTTGCAGGGATAACTTCCACAACCAGCAGGAAGTGGAATATATTTTCAAAGTGCTCATCAAATCCCAAAACACAGATTTTTATGCTATAGAAATAAACAAATTTATTTCTTGTTGGCAAAAATGTGTTGATTGCAATGGTTCCTATTTTGATTAATAAAAATGTGTCTGAGCCTAGTTATAAGGATTTAAAATTCACAATCCAAAAGCAGAGTTACTTTGGTAACAGCCTAATACCTCCTTGGAACCCATTTCCTCTCTCCTCTTCATTTCTGTTCTCAGTGCCTTATTTTTGGTCATTGGTTGAACAGACACCTTCTTCTATGTTTCCCAAGTCTCTGTACCCTGAACAGATAGATCTTCACATGGCACTTGACACATTGCATTGAGTCTCTAATTTACATCTTTGTCTTCCACTAACCTGGTAGGCAGAATAATGGGCCCCAAAATATTCTAACCCCTGGAACATTCTAATCCCTACAACCTGTGAACATCTTATCTACCATGGCCAAGTGGGACTTTACAGATGTGATTAAATTAAATAGCTTTGGATGGGGAGATTATGCTGGATTATCTAGATGGGCCCATTTTAAGAAAAGAAAGCCTTTCCTGGCTATGTCTTCTATGACTACAGAAGAGTAGTGCAACTTTGCTGGGTTTGAAGATGGAGAAAGGGGGGATCACAAGCCAAGGAATGCAAGCAGCCTCAAGAAGCTAGAAAAGGTGAGTAAACAAATTATCTTTATCCCCCAGAGCCTCCTAAAAAACCACATCCCTGCCAATACCTTGGTTTTAGCCCAGAGAGACCAGCATTGGACTTTCAACCTACAGAACTGTAAGTTAATACATCTGTGTTGTTTTGACCACTAACTCTGTGGTCATTTGTTAGAGCAGCCATAGAAAGCTAATACAACTAATGACAAGCTCCTTGAGGGCAAGATTTACCTTTGTGATTCTCAATGCCTAACACAGTGCTTCGTACCTAAAAAGGCCAGTCTACTGGGGACATAAATTATTACAATACAATGTTATAAGTGTTCTAAGAGTGCGATGGACTAAATTGTACACTCAAAATCCATAACTGAAGCCCTACCCCACAGTGTAGTAAAGAAGTAATCAGGATTAAGTAGGGTCCTAAGAGGAGAGCCTTGATCCAATAGGATTAGTGTCCCTCCAAGAGGAGACACTAGAGAGTTTGCTTGTTTTCTCTCTGTGCCATGTTAGGATACAGTGAGAAGACAGATATCTACAAGCCAGGAAGAGGATCCTCACCAGGAACTGAATTGGTCAGCACCTTAATCTTGGGCTTCCAAACTCCAGGATTTTGAGCAAATAAATTTCTGTTGTTTAAGCCAGCAAGTCTATATTTGTTATGGCAGCCCAAGCTAAGATGTTTGGTTAAAGGAACACGAGATGAAAAGCAGTAATTCTATCTAGAGAGCATCATGGAAGTTTCAGTGAAGAGGTGACTGTTGAGGTGAGCTTTAATGAGACTATCCTGCACTCTATATGCTGTGAGGAGTATAAAAGATTGCTTCATTTGTGCTTCAAGTTTCTTGCACTTGACTATAGGAGACAATGTTACATGCACTAGACAGAACATCTATCGTCCTCATATATATTTGAATTTCATGTATGGTGAAGCGACGCATGCTATCTCTATGCTCCAGAATTTAGTAAAAGTCAGCCCCACCCACCTACTTCGAGAAACCATCCTAAACTACTCTTGCTAATTGCTTTCCTTCTTTACTTCCTATTTCTAGAATCAATCCTACAATAACTTGCAACCAAGACAAATTAAACACACACAGACACACTTGACATCATTTTTGCATAAATTAATCTGGATGAAACAACTAGCAAGGGAAAACTTGAAAAGCAGGGGAAATTTTGACAGAAAACCTACACCTTTGAGGGTGAGTGCAAAGCTAGAAAGGGGAGTCCTGTCAGGCACCCCAGCTTCCTGACTGTATCACAAGATATCTCAGCCCTGTTTCACCAACAAGTAATTAATGCCAACTCCTACTTTCTGACTCTGACACTTTCTTCCATGCCATCTTCTTGGCAAAGCAGAAGATTCCAAAAGTTGAGAGCCTTCTTTAGGTGTGGTTCTCTAGCTAAGAAACTAGAATTATTTATAAACACTTCAGAACTCTTATATTTAAATGAATATTTTTCTTCAGGGTCATATTGAGAAACAACAAGCTTACTACAATAATACAACATTTCTTTTCTTTTGAAATTTTCAAACCTTACCCCAAATATCAAACTCAGTTTTCCACAGTCACTCATCATTTTAGATGAACAGGATGTTAGCCACATTGATCTACTACCTCATTCATAGGACTTAGCACCAAATAACTTTTGGCTAATTTTAAGAATTAAATATATATCTATATACATGTGTATATACATATTATATACATATTTTTTAAAATATGCTATAAGCTTGAAGACAAGCTCTAAGAGAGGAGTTTGAATTTTTTGAAATGATAAAAACATCCCTAGAGAAATGTTTAACCTCTCAAAGAACATCACATACTTCAATATATGAATTCAGGAATTCATTTTTTTAAATCAGTCACATTTCTGCAAAATCATATTCCATATATTTCCCACAGTGCCTAGCTTGGTGGCCAATAAATAGTTATGAAGCAGAACTGAATAGAAACTTAAGCATTTGTCATGTTGTGCATTCTGAGCGTCATTACATAAATAATATTCTTAATCTGTGTACTATTTAAGACCTATTCTTGTCCTTCAAAAGATTATCACATAGATGGATTTTAGGTTTTACTGCAATATCAGCCTGTCTGAGGGCATCTTTTGAGTTCTATTAAACCCAGTGAACCTCCAAAAGTCCAATATACAGACTTTTAATACTGTAGACATCGTAGTTGACATTTATGCCTCTCGGGGTTTCTCTCCTCTAGACTGGGGGGTGATGAGAGGGCAAAGACTCTCAGTTTCATTGTCCATATTTTTTATCAGCTGTCATCAAGAAGCAAAATAACTGGAAGCACATTCCAATCTCCTACACCTATAACGTCTGGCAGTTTGAGATCCAACAGATGGAAACTCACCAGTAGTCTCATGGAAGCATAGCTAAATCTACACACATGCAGAGCAGAAATACCAATAGGCAAGTCTAAGAGAAGGGTTGAGGAGAACTCTCTATACTAAGTCTGATTTAGGAGCCAGTTTGTGCGTCCTTCTATAAAATAGGTATAACTGTGTTCTCCTGTAAATATAATCCCCATATACTAACGTTAGAATAGGAATCACATAGGATTTTTTTTTTAGGACATAGGGCTCCTTTTAAAAGTGAAGGTCCCTCTAGTGCTTTTAAATTCTTATGTACTGAATTATAAATCTCTATCTCTCTCTACATACAAATGTGCATATATATAATTATAATAAAATAACACATATTTCATAAGCTATAAATGGCCATTTAAGTGTTTGTGAAGACTTTTTGATGACACAAAGAAATGCTATGACTGAAATATTAAATTTAAAGAGCAGGGGACAAAATTTTATATGATATATTGTCAAAATACATAAAAGACCATGTCTAGGAAAGAAAACTGGAAAGAAATGTATCCAGAAATGTAACGTTATTCCCTCCAAATAGAAAAAGGAGTATGTCAAGGCTGTATATTGTCACCCTGCTTATTTAACTTCTATGCAGAGTACATCATGAGAAACCTTGGGCTGGAAGAAGCACAAGCTGGAATCAAGATTGCTGGGAGAAATATCAATAAGATAAGCAGATGACACCACCCTTACGGCAGAAAGTGAAGAGGAACTAAAAAGCCTCTTGATGAAAGTGAAAGAGGAGAGTGAACAAGTTGGCTTAAAGCTCAACATTCAGAAAACAAAGATCATGGCATCTGGTCCCATCACTTCATGGGAAACAGATGGGAAACAGTGGAAACAGTGGAGACTGAATCAGAGCTTATTCTGGAGGCTGCAGTCCATTTCTGGGAACCTGTGTGTGAGCCTTGTGGGACAGGAAAATTGAAAAGAGAGGAGGTCATCCAGCTGCCCCCTCTGCCTCTTCCTTTCCCAGGTGGGAAAGAAGGTGACCGGTGGTAAGAGTAGGCATGAATCCAGGCTCTTCCGGGGCCAGCAGGATGCGGCAACGAAGACAGAAGACACACCCTAATACCTGACCCTGTGATGGGGAGAGGACACTGAAGACCTTTATTCAAGGTATCAGGGGTGGTAAGAACGTGACAGCGCTCAGACAACCTTTCCATTCAGCACCTGACAGACAGCTCACCTAGATCCCAGCGCACGCACTCCCTCCTTGCCTCAGGGCAGTCATAATATTTTTGTACTGTCTGAGCTTCAACCACTTGTTTCTAAGGAGAGGTGAACAGTCTATTCATGGCCTGTGTATCTTGGGCTTTGCATTCCAGAGAATAAATTATTACTGGGGTTTTCAGAGAACAAGAATGAGAGCTGGTTTGTGGGAACTTTTCATCCTGACTCTTAAAGAATGATGACCTTCAAAGATCTAAAGAAAAAGGATATATATTCTTATATTCTCAGAATGTCTGAAGGATACATATTACCTCTGGGAATGCGAGAAAAGCAAACTTTTACTTTTTACTTTACATTTTTGTATTGTTTGTGTTTGAAAAATTAAGTAAGTGGTATAATTTTAGAGTTTAAAAATTAAATAAAGTCTACCACTTAACCTCTTGGAATCACAATTTATTAATTACCAAGTACGGTTAAATCTCTTGTTTTTCAATGGCATTTTTCCTTCCTTAGAATGAGCCTGCCTTATGCTAGATGGTAGAAGGCACCAACGGGGCCTAATTCTGCCACCTCTAAATAGCATCTAATCTTTCCCATTAAAAACAGGGGAAGTGGGAAGAGGACAACCTAGAGACATTGTCTCCACTTCCTTACTTTCAACTCGTGCTTCAACTCACTACAGTAGCTTCTGGTCTCAAGACTCTATTGAAACTCCCTGAGCAAACCAATGATCTTGTCCACTCTAGTGACCTGTTCTAGCCTCTGGTTCACATACTCTTCCCTTTCTTTTAAACCCCTCACCCAATCAGGGGCCAAATTCCATCAATTTAGTCATCTCTCGTATCTGCTCTCATTTAGGCATCTGTCTCTCAATTGCAATAGAGTGGACTCCCGTCATATGAATGTTTGATTTACTCAGTTCAACTACTGTATCAGCCTGACCTGAAGAAAGTAAAAGATCAGTCCCCTTTATTCAGCCCCTTAGCCCCCAACTCTACTACTCAAACTAGACTTGACTTCTGCCCCAGGGAAAAGGGACCTCTCTGCAAATTCAAACAGAGATAGAAGCCACTGACTCTGAACTGAACCTTGATGGTCCAGGTGCACAGGTGTTATATAGAGATTTCAGAGATTTCCCAGTGTATTCTTTATTCCGCTTGACTTTCACCCTAGTGATGAATTTAGAATGCAAACCCCCCTACGAAGAAGTCTCTGGTGTTTCACCCTCTGAATCTGCCTTTCCCAGTGTAGCCAGCACCTTACTGAAATGTAGGTGTACCATGATATCACCCCACCCTATCACACCTCATTCCCACTTAAAACTTTCACAGATCCCCCACCTTCTTAAAGCAGAGCTTCTCAAACTTTAGAGAACTTCGGAATTACCAAGGAAATGTAAATGGAAGATTTTTAAAAACAGATTTCTGGCGTTCTGAAAAATTCTGCTTCAGTTGGTCCACAAGAATGCTTGGATTCTGCTGCAGCAGGTCCAAGAATTGCACTTTGGAGAAAACATCAGTCTTCAGGAAGAGATCTTACTCTCTTAGCTTAATGGACAAGGTCCCTAACTATCATCATTCAAAAGTCACTTCCATGAACCCTCTCCTCTTTTCCTCCTTTCTTTTTTAAATTTATTTATTTACTATGGCTGTGCTGAGTCTTTGTTGTTGCTCGGGCTTTTCTCTAGTTGCAGCAAACAGGGGCCACTTTTCATTGCAGTGGCGTGTCTTATGGCAGAACACAGGCTCAAAGGTACGCAGGCTTCAGCAGTGGCAGTGCATGGGATTAATAGCTGTAGTTTGCAGGCTCTAGAGCACAGGCTCAATAGTTGTGGTACAAGGCCTAGCTGCTCCATGGCACATGGGATCCTCCTAGACCAGGGATCAAACAGTTTCCTGCATTGGCAAGCAGATTCTTTACCATGAGTCATCAGGGAAGACCTTTTTCTCCTTTCTTACCTTCAGTCTGACCACTCCCTTCTCTGGACCCTCCTCCACACACTGAATGGACATCCAGAAGACCTTTTATAAAATATTAATTGTCCATATGGCTTTTTTGGCCAGTGTGTCTGTCTGCACCTCTTTTGGAATAGGAATGGTGTCTGTTTCTTCTTTGTATCCTCAGTATTGAGCCTAGCTCACCAATGCTGCTGAGATGAATGAGTAAAATGCAGCTTGAACAACTTATAAGAAAAGATAGGATGTGTATATAAAAATAATTATATTAAAGGTTTAGATCATATTAATCCTTTTTTTAAACTGAATCTCATCTAACTTAATTTTCAAAAAGAATCATCATAAGGGTCAAAGGTTCAGTGCTTAATAATTAAGATATTAATGAGTAAATGGATCAGGACAGAAGAAAGTAATGAGATACAAGCAAATCTGGAACTATACAGAATACAAGAAAGACAAAACCCAAACTACTCACTCTGGCCCCTTGTTGCCATTTAGGAAACCAGATCTGATTTTTCAAGAGAAGTCAGAAATAAGACTTTATGAATTTTCCTAAATTTTAAAACCAACAGGTCACAATGAACAATCCAAAAATTAAATTTTAAAAATTATATTATGAACAGAATTAAAAACAATAAAATATTTACAAATAAATTTAACACAATAAATGCAAAATTCAGACTTTGAAAACTATAAAGTATTGTTGAAAGAAATTTAAGAAGACCAAAATAATTGGAAAGACACTCCAAGTTCATGGATCAGAAGACTTCATGTTAAGATAGCAATATTCCTCAAACTGATCTATTGACTCAATTCCTGGCAAAATATCAGATGGCTTCTTTGTAGAAATTGACAAGCTGATCCTAAAATTCACATGGAAATTCAAGAGACCCAGAAGGACCAACACAATGTTGAACAAGATAAAAGTTGGAGAACTCACATGTCCCAATTTCAAAACTCCTGACATAGCTGTACAATCAAAACAGGTGTGGTAATTACATAAGGAAAGACATATAGATCAGTGAAATAGAACTGACAGTCCAAAAATAAACCCTCATGTGCTCAGTAGCTTCAGTCGTGTCCACCAATTGAATTTTCATGAGGGCACCAAAACAATTTAAGTGGGGAAAGAACAGTGTTTTCAACAAATAGTGCTGGAGCAATTGGATATTACAGAATGAAATAACATACAGAAGAATGAAATCAGATCTCTATTCCACATCATATGCAAAAATAAACTAAAAAATGTATCTAAGATCTACACATGGGAATTAAAATGATAATACTCTTAAAAGAAAATATGCAAAAATTACCATAACCTTGGCTATGACACCAAAAGTACAAGCAACCAAAGAAAAAAATATATAAACTGATTCTTACAAAAATCAAATACTTTCGTACTTCAAGGGGCACTATCAAGAAAATGAAAAGATCACCCACAGAATGGGAGAAACTGTTTGCAAATGATTTATCTGATAAGAGACTTGCATCTATAATACATAAAGAACACTTACAACACAATAGTAAAAAGACAAGCAACACAATTTTTAAAAGGACAAATGATCTGAATAGACGTCTCTCAAAATAAGATATACAAATGGCCAGTAAGCACAGGAAAAACCGCTGGGTGTCATTCATCACCAAGGAAATGCACATCAAAACCACAATGATGTACCACTTCACACTCTTTGGAATGGCTATAATGTACACAAACAAACAAACTGGAAACAGCAAGTGTTGGCAAAGATACAGAGAAACTGGAACCCTCATACATTGGTAAAGACACAAGGGAAAGGGACATACTGGTGAAGACACGAGGGAAAACAGCTTGGCAGTTTCTCAGAAAGTTAAACTTAGAACTACCATGGGGTCCAAAAATTCCGCTCCTAGATACTCACTCATGAAAAGTGAAAACAGGTCCACACACAAACTTTCACGCCAATGTTCACAGTAGCACTAGTCATAAAAACAAAAAGTAGGAACAACCTGAATATACATCAACTGATGAATGGTTCAGTAAAAAGTGGCACACCATGTCATGGACTTGGGTTTGGCAATAAAAAGGAAATGAAACACTGATAAACTTTGAAACTTGAAACTTTGAAAATACTTTTCTAAGGGAAAGAACACAGTCACAAAAGACCACATACTGTGTGATTCCATTTATATGAAATAACTAGAATAGATAAATCCATAGAGCCAGAAAGGAAGCTTGGAAGGTTTGAGGGGGTGGGGTGTGAGTGCTACAGGTTACAGATTTGATTTGGGAGTTGGAAAGAATGTTCTATGGAGAAGGAAATGGCAACCCACTCCAGTATTCTTGCCTGGAGAATCCCATGGACAGAGGAGCCTGGTGGCCTACAGCCCATGGGGTCGCAAAGAGTCGGACACGACTGAGCAACTACACTTACTTACTCCTTGGAAGAAAAGTTATGACCAACCTAAATATCATATTGAAAAGCAGAGACATTACTTTGCCGACTAAGGTCCATCTAGTCAAGGCTATGGTTTTTCCTGTGGTCATGTATGGATGTGAGAGTTGGACTGTGTGAAGAAAGCTGAGTGCTGAAGAATTGATGGTTTTGAACTGTGGNCTATCTAGGTTGGTCATAACTTTTCTTCCAAGGAGTAAGCGTCTTTTAATTTCATGGCTGCAATCACCATCTGCAGTGATTTTGGAGCCCCCAAAAATAAAGTCTGACACTGTTTCCACTGTTTCTCCATCTATTTCCCATGGAGTGATGGGACCAGATGCCATGATCTCACTTAATCTTTCCAAAGCCTTGTAAGATAAGTATTATTGATCTTTAAGGTTGACATTTCATGAGATCATGTAACTTGCCTAATATCTCATAAATAAATGATGAAAAGAGAATTTAAACTCAGGTAATGATTTTCACTATATTGTGTATATCAGTTAAGAGTGTATCTTGCTACAAGTAACAGAAATTCAATTACAGTGATTTAACCAAATAGTGGTTTATTTTTTCCTATGACAAAAAGTTCCCATGTGTGGAATTAAGAGTGGTAAAGAGTATCTAGAATGGCATCAGATACAACAGGTTTTTCTTTTTTCTGTCTATCTTTAACAAAGTGATTTTTGTCACAAAATGGCTATTCCACCTCCAGGCATCACAGCCATATTCTTAACATAAAATAAAAGTTGGAGAGGGGACAAAAAATAAAATGTAAAAGCTGAAAAGGCACTTATCAGATGCCTCAGCCTCCTTTAACAAGCTGTCTCAGAAGCCCCACGTGGTGACTTGATCTTGCATCTCACTGTCAGAACTATGTAACAAGGTCACCCCTAGTAGCAAGCTGAGTAGCTTAAGTTGGGCACAACTGGGACAAACTTGGATTTCTCTTAGTTAGTAAAGGGAATAAATTGGGGGGAGGCAACCAGGAATATCTGCCAAGTCATTCCTGCCTTAATGCCAGAAATACCACTACATTATAGCTGCTGCATGAATAGTCCTTAGCATTCCAGCAAGAGACTATTTTCTGGTCATGTAGTCCCCATCTGAGGCAAGAATCCAGTCATGACCAGATGGTTATTCAGCTTCTGCTTGAAATTTAGAGAGACAGGAAAGTTCATGACTTTACTTTGTAATCTATTCTAAATGAGGGAAACTTTAACTGTTGAAACTTTTATTCTGGTAATAATCACAGTGTATCACATTTACAATTTTACATTAGACCTGTGGGCTGTTTCTTATTCATCTCTGTACCAGGTCAGTTGATTGCCATAAAGAGGTCACTCAAGAAAAGATCTGAGGCATAAATTGAGCTATCTTTTTCATATTGAGATTAAATGATTCTTTCAGCCATTAAAAAATCCTTTCTCTCCTAGGCCTAGCCTACTCAACGAGGCTGTCATGTTCAGTTAATAAGCAGCATGAAGAGTGAAATATTAGGGTCACATCCCAGGAGATGGTCAGGATGTAGAAGCCCTGCAGAGCTCTGGAAATAAGCACTGTTTCAGGAAGAGGTGAACGTGCTTTAGGGAATAGCCTGTGATCGTGACCCACTCTGTTGCGAAGAAATGGGGCCCCTGCAGAGCAGTTCCCAGTCCACCCACCTGTCCTCTCTGTTCATCTGGGTTTCCAATATTGCCTTTGGAAAATTTTTGCTGCCAGGGAATGACCAGGAAATCAGCAAACATGAGGTGTATGTGTGTGTCTCCAGGACTGTGGTCTTTCTTCACTTCTCCAGGGCAAGAACCTCTCAACCCAGACCACAATACCACACACCTAGTGTGTTCACCTACAGAATGAGTTTGTATTCCAGAGTGAAATATTTGGAGGAAAACAAATGAAGTGGAGACATAAGCTCCTAAATTTCTAGAGAGCAGGACGTAATGCTTCTGAGTTAGGATCTGCAGTCAGGCCAGAACAAGATCTGAGGGCTTCCCTGGTGGCTCAGTTCAAATGAATCCACCTGCTGATGTAGAAGATGAAGGTTAGATCCCTGGTCCGGGAAGATCCCACATGCTGTGGAGCAGCTAAGCTTGTGGGCCCCAGCTGTTGAGCCTGTGCTCTAGAGCCCAGGAGCCACAACTACAGAGCCCACGTGCTGCAGCTGCTGAAGCCTGTGTGCTCTGGAGCCCATGCTCCACAACAAGAGGAGACACCACAATGACAGGCCTGTCACCACAGCTAGAGAGAAGGCCCCTGCTCGTTGCAACTGGAGAAAAGACACAGCACAGCCAAAAGTAAATAAAATAAAAATTAAAAAAGAATAAGAGCTGACCTTGGGATGATTTAACTTCTCAGGGCTTCTGTTTCTTCACCAGTAAAGCAGGAAGAATAGTATTGCCTACCTCAGAGGTTGTGAAAATCAAATGATACAGACTGGAAAATACCACGGTGCCTGGCGTATATACACTTGGTAAATAGCTAGTCAATGGCACACGGCCCCTCGGATTGGCACAGCTTCTATTCCCGCTATGGGTGCTTCCTGTATCTCTGACCCCTCGAGATCATACCCGTTGTTTGTTGTTCCACCCCACATCCCAAACCATCTTAACTCTCTCAATATTCTAGTCCTCTGAAAAAGCCAGCCTTTTTATTTCTGATTATGATCCTTCTCTGCACTTGGCTCATAAACTTGCTAGTATCCTCAAGTGTCCTTCCTCAAATTGCTTGCTCACCTTTTTTCCCTGACTCTATATAAGCACAAATTGGGTAACTCCTTGTTAGCTCTCTTTTTATTTACTTCATTTTATTCTTCTCTGTCTTTGTAAAACAGTAAAAACAAGGAACTAAATCCTTCTTACTAAAAATAATTCTTAAAGATTTTATAGCCCATTAACATTTACTCAACACTTGTACTTGATAAAGCTCATAGGAAATGGCAACCCACTCCAGTATTCTTGCCTGGAGAATCCCATGGACATAGGAGCCTGGCAGGCTACAGTCCATGGGGGTCATGAAGAGCCAGATATGACTGAGCAACTTTCTCTTCACTTGTCTTTATAACAGCCTGGCAAAGAACCATTATCTCCATTTTTAAAATGAGCAAACAGATTCAGAAGGCTGATAAAAACTTGCCCAAGGACCCAAAGATTGTCAGAATGGATGTAAGACTAAATGTCTAATGCTCTGAAACTCATGGTTTGGTCTCCTAGCCAGTTTGACTCAGTGCAAAGGTCACTGTGGGCTGGGCAACCTGGACAGATGATACATAACCAAAATCACTTATCAGACAGGTGAACTGGCACCTATAAATGCTGCCTTTACCCTCTCCGTCTCTATGATATGAGCTGGACATGTTAGCACAAGCCAGTGGCACTGGGATAATCTGTCTTCTTTCTTCTACTGTGACTATAAGGTATACCACCAAAAGAATAAGCCATTGCACTCCATCAAGTGTTTATTGCACACCTAGAATGTATTTAATACCATAGAACAAACAGAGAGCTCAGACCTAGTCCAGTGGCTCCCCAGAGCTTCCACACTAGTCAGGGACAGAGACTAAGAATATAAAGTAGTAATTAACTGTTAAATTGAACAGCAGGGGTTGTAAATGCTGAAATAACTCAGAAAAGACAGATTCACGAGGTCTGAAATAATGAGGGACAGTTTGATGGAATGAAGTTTCAAGTGGAATGAGAGGATATACTGTGAAAGAAATGGGAACTGTATTCTAATAATAGTTACTAGCAGTATATTTTGTGTGCCAGGCATTTATATGCATAATGTCTCAGAGTATTCAAAATAATCACCCTAGAAGGCAAGTGCTTTTATTCTAAAGAAACACAGAGAAGTTAAACAGTTTGCCCAAAGTCACAAAGCTTTTAAGTGATAGATCCAGGATTTAAGATAAGGTTTATCTAACGCTAATGTTAGTCGGGTTTTTTCTACCTATGCTGCTCACTATTGACAGGTAAATCCAAGAACTAAAACAAATGTTACTGGCCCATCAAGAGGTCCCTCTGAGAGGAAAGGGTATAGTGAGAAGAACAGCGGAGCTAGAACCAATAGACCGAATTTTAATACATTTCTGTCTCTAACCTATTCGGTAAATGCCTTAACCTTTTTTAATTTCCTCATTTAAAGAAAATGGAGAAAATTCTGGCATCTATCTCAAATAACCACTGTAAGTATGAAATGAAAAACATGTATATATAACTAACACATATAAAATATCCACTTTTAAGTGTGAATTTTAATAAGCAATTAAGATACAAATTGAAGCCCTTAAAGTATGTGTTTCATTGGATTTACTTCAAATAATTTCCAATCACTGTGTCATTTTCAGGCCTTTCAGCAGATGGGAGTAGGGAGCAGGGTGGTATCAGAAAGGGCATAGAACCTTCTGGGCATTTCTCAAACTATCAAAGGCCCTCATGTTATTGGAGCTACCAGTCCATTTGCACAACTGATCCTCCCAGGCCCCAGCGTGCTTCCTCTCAGTGTTCTCTCCTCGGAAAGAAGAATTAAGGAGTGAGCCATCTCCCAAACAGAGAGCCAAAGACCACCTCAAGAAGAGCACCAAGCTGAGCACATGGCATATGGTCATAGACAATGGTTAAACTTAATTGGATTCTCAAGGATCCTAAAAGCCAGCCTTTAAGACTAACCATTCTGTGGAATTCAGCAATAAATGGGGATGTCCCCTGCCTGAAGGACAGAGAAGTGTGCAGGGCATTGAGCAGAACTTTCTATTCTGGCCCCTCCTCTTCATCCCACAGCCCACTGAGCTGTCTCCAAGGAAGTGAGTGCTCCTGGTGATGGCCGAGTGTGCTAGACAGGGGCCTTGACTCATCCCATCGCCTGGTCAGCAGGAGCTATGTAAGCCAGAGGGATCTTAGGGGAAAAAAATCCTTTTATGAATTTCATGACTTTCTTGCTGACTGGTGACATTTACAGTCCAAACCTAGTACAATCAGAATTTCAGGCTTTGGTTCATGAATTGATGGAACAAAAAATGACCACCTTCTATTTATGTAACTGTAATTAGTGCCTTTTTTTTCCCCAACAGTTCAAAATACTGAATACTATTCCTTTCTGAACTCTTAAAAATTCAGAAATAATGTTACTGGATGGGGGAAGAGTTTCAAGAGCACTAAAGGGCTGGCTTGACTGAGTGGAGCCAGACTCTGGGGGTCACTGATATTAATGTGATTTCACTGGTGTCCAGGGACCCTCCTGCTGTGCTTGCTGGGAGAAGACAAGGAAGTGGACAGTACTCTTCTCTTCAGTCAATCATACATGCACCCATTTATTAAGTCACTCAATAAGCAGGTATTGAGGACTTTTTTGTGTGCCAGGCTCTGCGCTAAGCATTTGAGAGAGAAAGGAGTTATAAAGGAAACTAACTTTACAGGTAGGGTTAAAGGGGACAGAAAATCAGGCCGAAAACTGTGGCCTATAGGAAGAGAAGTTAGTCATGGCCTAAAGCGTAGCCTTGGAACAGAGCAATTGAAAGTTTCCCTTGGGTTCCCTGACACAGAAAATATTCATGACTTGACTAAGATCATAGATATCATTGAAGTCAGAGACTGACCTAAATTCAAGCCCTGAATGCCGTTCTGACAACACCATGAGCCTAACACAGTGAGAGGAATTCAGGCTTTGGAAAGAAACACTTGGATTTAAGCCCTGGGATTACCTTTAATTAGCTTAGCTAAACCTGTCTGAACCAAAATATTCTTGTGTGAAAATAGGGATAAAAAAATACTCATTGTAAAATGAGGTTGTTAGGATTAAGTGATATACTGTGATTTACATTTCCAATAAAATGGAGTAGCAGGGACCAAATTTTCCCTCCCACTTGAAACAACTGAAATACAAGACAACATATTAATATATAACGAAATGGTTTCTAAGACACTGGACATCAAGCAATTAAAGACAAAGGAATACTCCAGCTGCAGCCAGGGCCACCCTGCCCAGGGATGCACCTGATCAAGACTGATGTAAGTAAATGATGTGAGTCCCACAGCTGAGCCAGCTTACTGTTTTCAGAGAGTTCCCAGGCCATGGAGTCAACATGAAGCTTGCTCAGCTCTAAAGACACAGAGATTAGACTCCAAAGATCAACTGACTAGCAATTTCAAGGCTGAGGGTCACTTTAAGTATGTAGTAAAGGACTTAAAGATCGGGGAAAATAACACCCAGAATCAGGAACAATTCTTTCATCCTGAGTAGAGAACTCCATAATTCCAAGGGCATTAGAGTATTCAGAAGGATTTTGCCTCAATAGTAAGACAAAAATCAACCTTACACTAAAACACGTCTGTGTTTCTAACAAAGCTTAAAACATGACCAAAATATCAAGTTGTTTCCAAGTAATTTAACTTTGTCTTGAAAAAAAGCTCAAGAATATTTACAGGTATACATATATATCCAGCACTCAAAAACACAAAATTCACACTGTGAAGCATCCAATCAAATATCAACAAGCATTTAAAGAAGCAGAAAAACGCAACCCACAATGAGGAGGGAAAAAATCAGCCACAAAATAGCACAACTGATACAATTAGTGGACAAGGACATTAAAACAATTATTATAATGTGTTTCACACAACTAAGAACTTACAGGAAGATTAAATATGTTTGAGACTTGTAGGGTATAAAAAGACCCAAACTTCTAGTGGTGAAAAACCATAATATCTGGGATAAAAAATACAGTGGATGGGATCAATGGCAGATTGAAAATTATAGGAAAAAATAAGTGAATTTGAAGACTGAACAATAGAAATTATCAGAAGTAAAAATGAAAAAAACAAAGCATCATTGAGCTGTAGAATAACCTCAAGAATCCTGACATATACATAATTGGAGACATCAAAATAGGAGAGAGAAATTTCTTTAAAGACAGAAATTACCAAAGCTCACTCAAAAAATTTGTGAAGCCCGAATATCCCTATATCTACCAAAGAAATGGAATTCATGTATAGTAAAACGGCTCCATAGAGGATATTCCAGACCCAGAAAATCCACCAATAATTTGCACTAAAGGAAGAAAGAATTCCAATTCTGCAGAAATGCTTCCACATAGAAATAAGTGAGAGTGAAAAAGGACAGTGTGAGTAGCTAAGTCGTGTCCAACTCTTTGTGACCCCCCAGACTGCAGCCTGCAAGTCTCCTCTGTCCATAGCATTTTCCAGGCAAGAATACTGAAGTGGGTAGCCATTCCCTTCTCTAGCGGATCTTCCTGATCCAGGGATCGAACCCAGGTCTCCTGCCTTGCAAGCAGATTCTTTACCACATGAGCCACCAGGGAAGCCCAGAAATAAGGAAATATTTCCCAATTCATTCTACAAAGAGAGCCTTACACTGGTACCAAAAGCAGTGAAAACATTTCAAGAAAATAAAATTATTGACTATTTTTCATGAACATTGATATAAAAATTAGCAAGGAGCTTCCCTGGTGGCTCAGCTGGTAAAGAATTAGTCTGCAATGCAGGCGACCCTGGTTCAATTTCTGCGTCGGGAAGATCTGCTGGAGAAGGAATAGGCTACCCATGCCAGTATTCTTGGGCTTCCCTGGCTGCTCAGCTGGTAAAGAATCCGCCTGCAATGCAGGAGATCCTGGCTTCAATCCCTGAGTTGGGAAGATCCCCTGGAGAAGGGAAAGGCTACCCACTTCAGTATTCTGGCCTGGAGAATTCCATGGACTATATGGTCCATGGGGTCATGAAGAGTCGGACACAAATGAATGATTTCCACTGACTAATCAAGCAATATTTTAAGAGGATAATGCATCACAATCAAGTGAGCTTTAGCCCAGAAATGCAAGGCTGATATTTTTAATCAACTAGTATAATTCACCATATTAACAGACAAAAAGAACAAGAAATGTAAAGAAGTATTTGACAAAATTCAACATCCATTTCTGATTGTTTTAAAATCTCAGTAAACTTGTGTAGAAGGAAAACTCTTCAACCTGAAAATCTATGAAAAACATAGAGCCAATGGCATTTTTTGATGGGAAACTGAATGCTTTCCCTTCAGCAGAAACAAGGTGAGGATGTCTGCTCTCATCATTTCTGTTCAATATTGTACTGGAGATTCTAGTCAGTCCAATAAGGCTATAAAAACACAAAAAGTTTAACATTGGAAAGGAAGAAGTAAAGCTCTTTACTCACCAGTTACATGATTGTCTACAGAGAAAATCCTATGGAATTTGGTGGGGGAAAGCTACTAGAGTAAATGAGTTTAGCAAAGTTTTAGAATGTAAGACCAATATACAAAAATCAATGTATTCCCCTATGCTGATGACAAATAATCAGAAATTGACATTTTAAAATGCTATTTATAATAGTATGAAAATATAAAGTATTTAGAGAGAAATATGACAAAGGTATATAATGCTTGTACATTAAAATTTACAAAACATTGCTAAGAGGAATTTAAGCACACCTGAATAATGGAAAGATACATAGTGTTCATGGATTAGAAAATTCAATACTTTTAATTATGTAAATTCTCCTCAGGTTGATCTATAGATTCAATGCAGACCCAGTCACAATCCCAGCAGACTTTGCTGTGTGTGTGAACATTGACAATCTTGATTCTAAAATTCATCTGGACATGCAAAAGGCCTACACAAGCCAAAGCTACTTTACAAAAGAAAGCTTTGGAGAACTTATACTATTTGACTTCATGACAGTATAAAATTATATTCATCAAGACTGAGTGATATTGGCATAGAGATAGACAAATAGTTTAATGGAACAGAGACCAGAAATAGACCCACACATATCTGAACAATTGATTTTGACAAAAGTGCAAAGGAAATTCAGAAAGAAAAAGACAGTCTTTAGCAAATGGTGCTGGAATAATAGGATTTTTTTTCACATTGGATCTATACTTCATACCATACATCATATTAACTCAAAATAAATCCTAGGCCTATATATAAAACCTAAAACTATGGAACTTCAGGAAGAGAAAAGAAAAGATAATCTTTGTGACCTTGGGTTAATAGCCAAAGATTGTGTGTGTGTGTGTGTGTGTGTGAATCACTCAGTCGTGTCTGACTCAGGGACCCCATGAACTGTAGCCCACCAGGCTCCTCTGTACATTGAATTTTTTAGGCAAGAATACTAGAGTTGGTTGCCGGTCCCTTCTCCAGGAGATCTTCCTGACCCAGGGATTGAATCCAGCTCTCCTGCTTTGCAGGCAGATTCTTTACCTAGTGAGCCACCAGGGAAGCCCAAAGATTCCTTAGATTTGGGTCAAAAACACAATCCACAAAAGAGTAAATTGATAAATTGGGCTTCATCAAAATAAAGAATCTCTGCTCTTTAAAAGATACTGTTAAGAAAATGAAAAGATAAGGTACAGACAGAATATTTGCAAATCTCTTATCTGAGAAAAGACACAAGTATAGAAAACTTAAAGAACTCTCAAAACTGAATAATAAGAAAATAATTTTTTGAACAGGCAAAAGATTTAAAGAGATACTTCACCAAAGAAGATAAACACATGGTAGACAGACACATGAAGAGATACTCACCAACATTAGCTATTACCCCTACATACCTAACAATATCTGAAATAAAAAAGACTGACCAAACTTAAGTGTTGGCAAAGACATGGAGCAATTGGAGCTCTCCTCATTGCTGGTAAAAATGTAAAATGATACAATGATTTTGGAAAACAGTTTAGTGGTTTCTTAAAAAGTGAAATATACACTGACCATAGGACACAGCCCATTCCACTCTTAGGTATTTATCCAAGAGAAATGACAGCATGTGTCCATTCAAAAACATAGCAGCTTTATTTTTAACCGTTAAAACTGTAAATGACATAAACAAGAGATGAAAGGTTATAAACAACTTGTGGTGTATCCAAACAATGGAATACTCCTCAGCAATGAAAGTGAATTAACTATTGACACACACAACAATATGATGAATCTTGAATTATGTTGAGTCAAATAAAGAGTACATACTATATGATTCTGTTAATATAAAATTCCAGAAAATGTAAATTAATCTATAGTGACAAAAAACAGATCTTTGGTTACTTGAAGATGACTTAGGGTGGGAAGAAATAGAACCAAGGTATTACAAAGAGACAGAAAAATAATTTTGAGGGTGATGGCTACAGTTATTATCTTGATTGTGATGATGGTTTCATGGGTATAAACAAGTTATGAAAGATTAAACTGTATGATTTAAACATATGCAGCTTGTGGCTTGTCAGTTACACCTCCAAAAGGCTGTTTCTTAAAAATTACATATTTGTATGGAACCCCCACATAGTGGGCCATAAATAAATGTTAGTTTTCTTTAACAATTATGTTTTGCAACTATGGACAAATAAGATCTTAATTCCTGGCTAGGGAAGCTCTTTTTTCACTAGAAAAAGGGCAGAAACAGCTTCTGAAAAGCTAAACTGCTCAGTCATCTTTCCTTTAAATTTTCCTAAGCTGGCATCTCTGTATCAGCAATGCCCTAGAGAGCCAGGCAATAAGAGAGGCCAGCCCAGCTTCACTTCTCGCCACCCTCGCCTCCCAAAGCCGTTGTCTTTGACAACCTAACCCAATCTGGTGACTTATCAAAATGCAAGTGTCTTGATTATATATCCTACTGCCCCAGAATGGTGTCTGGTATTTAGCTAGTGCTTGATAAATGCTGAGAGAAGATATTAAAGATCACAGTTTCTATCCCTGTTCCTGTGTGCCTGCATGGTGACCTCTGGTGCTCCGTCTAATATAGGTCCAAGCAGAACCTCAGTAAAGAGGATCCTGAGGAGCCCAGGTACATCCGATATGGGTGAGGAGCGCTCCAGGCTGCAGCCATGGCTTTGCTTGTGAGGGGAGAGTAGGGCTATGCGGGCAAAGTTGATGCAGAGAAGTTGGTGCCACCTGAGGGCATTCCAGGCAGAAGCTGATGAGCTTCTGAAAGGCCTGACCTGGCCCCCAGCAGCACCATTTTAGAAGATGAAGAAATACCGCTGAGTACAGGAGAGAGAATCCTTCCCATTTCTACACAGGATCCATTTACATTGGCATTAAAAATATAAAGTCTTTAGAGAGGAATCTGTACAATACTTGTGTATCCTAAGTTATAAAACGGCTGAAAGAAATTAAACTCGAAAATTGTACTTCATGGCTTTTGTGAACTAATTTTCAGTGAGAGATCAAGCTGGGTTTTCTGCAGGACATGTTGACATAGGTGCCTTTAAAATTAAATTAATACATGGAGAAGGGCATGGCAACCCACTCCAGTATTCTTGCCTTGAGAATCCCACGAGACATAGGAGCCTGGTATGCTAAAGTGCATGGGGTCGCAAAGAGTCGGAGACGACTGAGTGGCTAATACTTTTCACTTTCAGATATAAGAAAAGAATTTAATAAAATTCAATATTTATTTATTAGTTTTGAAAACATTTGGAAACTAGAAATAGTCTTTAACTTACTGAAAGTTATCTAAAAATAACCAATAGTCAATCACACTGAAAGCAGTGGTTTCAGGGATTTCCCTGGGACTTCCCTGGTGGTCGAGTGGTTTGGACACCACATCTGCAGTGCAGGGGGCACGGGTTCAGTCCTACTCAGCGAACTAAGAGTCCACTTGCCATGTGGTAGGGTCAAGAAAATTTTTCTTTTAATTTAAAAAAAAAGAACAAATACTGTAAGATTTCACTTATATGCAAAAATCTAAAAATAAAGCTGATAAACAAAACAACAACAGACTCATACAAAGAACAAACATGGTCACCAGAGGGGGGATAGCATGGTGAAGGACAAAATAGGTGGATTAAGACATATAAACTTCCAGTTATAGAATAAATAAGTCATGGGGATATAATGTACAACACAGGGAATATGGTTATTAATATTTCAATTTTGTATGGTAATAGACTGGTTCCAAATTGGGAAAGGAGTACATCAAGGCTGTATATTGTCACCCTGCTTATTTAACTTATATTCAGAATACATCATGAGAAACGCTGGGCTAGATGAAGCACAAACTGGAATCAAGACGGCCAGGAGAAGTATCAATAACCTCAGATATGCAGATGATACCACCTTATGGCAGAAAACGACAAACTAAAGAGCCTCTTGATGAAAGTTAAAGAGGAGACTGAAAAAGTTGGCTTAAAACTCAACATTCAGAAAACTAACATCATGGCATCTGGTCCCATCACTTCATGGGAAATAGATGGGGAAACAATGGAAACAGTGTCAGACTTTATTTCTTGGGCTCCAAAATCACTGCAGATGATGACCGCAGCCATGAAATTAAAAGATGCTTGCTCCTTGGAAGAAAAGTTATGACCAAACTAGACAGCATATTCAAAAGCAGAGACATTACTTTGCCAACAAAGGTCCATCTAGTCAAAGCTATGGTATTCCCAGTAGTCATGTATGGATGTGAGAGTTGGACTATAAAGAAAGCTGAGCTCCAAAGGATTGATGCTCTTGAACCGTGGTGTTGGAGAAGATTCTTGAGAGTCCCTTGGACTACGAGGAAATCCAATCAGTCCATCCTAAAGAAAATTAGTCCTGAATATTCGTTGGAAGGACTGATGCTGAAGCTGAAATTCCAATACCTTGGCCACCTGATGTGAAGAACCGACTCATTGGAAAAGACCCTGATGCTGGGAAAGATTGAAAGTGGTAGAAGGGGATGACAGAGGATGTGATGGTTGAATGGCATCACCAAGGTGACGGACATGAGTTTGAGTAGACTCCAGGAGTTGGTGATGGACAAGGAAGCCTGGCGTGCTGAAATCCATGGGGTCGCAAAGTCAGACATGACTGAGCAACTGAACTGAACTGAAAGTAATAGATGGTAACTAAACTTAGTATGGTGATCATTTTGTAATGTAAAAGGACAGCAAGTCACCATGTTGTATACTTGAAACTAATACAATATTGTAAGTCAATTATATGTCAAAAATATCTAAACAAAGATAAAACTGTTAAATGTAAAAAAAAAAGTTACTACAATCCATATAGTAAGCATGCTTCCTGTGAAAAGCACCTGGCATGTATTAATGAAGCTATGCTTGTTTTTCATCAGACATATAAGGTTCATGAGAACAGGAACTAGAACAGTACCTGACACATAGTAGACACTCAATAAACGTTTATTGAATTAAAGAATCATTTAACAAGGTATTTGTCAATTGAATTTGTATGCAATGTTTTGAAGAACTGTCAAAGTTATGTAAATTTCCTTGATCAACATTGTGTTAACAACTTTATTTAAATACCCTCGCATTTCCTTATTCATTCCTTCAGGGGGGTCTACTAGCATCCCCAGGAGACTGGTAGAGATATAGACCTCGTAAAGAAGAAAAGCTAGAAATAGTTCAGAATTGTAGATTACATCTCAATCTAACCAGTATTATCCCTGGAATATGGTATTGTGCAGGCCCGATCAGCAGTTCAGTAAGGACCTCAGCTTGTTCCCACTCACGACCAAAACAAAACAGAGAAAAAAGGTTTTATGAATATACTGTCTAGATAAATAAAATATATCACTAACATTAATTAGTTATTTCTCTGCTCTTATTAAAAGAAATTACCTTGTTTGGCCACTCTTCACTTGTAGATACTTAAATACAATGAATTTAACACATTTCAAACCCTTAGTTCAGCAAAATGTTGCAAATCATTCCAATTTTATTGAGAAAAGCCTTTTCAAAAAACAAGCTTCAAAGATCTCCAGCGGGATAGGAAATTCATACTTCAAGAATCACCTGAGAGCTTTGAAAAAATACAGATTCCTGGTCTCTACTTCTGTCCTACTCTATCACCTTACACATGGCCAAGATTCTGATGTAGGTGGTCTGGGATTCAGTCCAGAATCTGCATATGGAAAACAGTCTCCAGGTAGTTTTATTGAGCAACCAGATTTCAGAACTGCCTTTTACGTTGTGTTGTTTTATAAAAACCTTCCATAATCACTGACTGCAAAATCAAGGGCTTCTTTCCTCTTATTCTAAAAGAGAGGACTGGATCTTTTAAACACACCAAGCCTGATGCATATATAGGAGCTACAATCTCACATTCCTGCAAAAAAAAGGTGTGTAGCATAAATACATGAAGGGGAGATAGAGCACAGTGGGGATGGCAACAAATATGCCTGATCTAAAAGGGACAGATATTTACCAGTTCTAGCCAAAGGTCAATGTGAGCATAGCATTACCAGAGTTTCTACATTTTCCAAAGAAATCCATTTCACATAAAATGTCCTATGAAGGCTAAACTAAACACATCTGTGGGTAACACGTGGCCCAGAGACCAAACAATCTCTGGTTCTGAAGAGTGGCGGGGACAAAACCCTGTTAGACCATTGTATTCATTTACTGGTGGCTCAGCAGAAAAGCCTGCCAATGTGGGAGACCCAGGTTTGATCCCTGGGTCGGGATGATCCTCTGGAGAAGGGAATGGCTTCCCACTTCAGTACTTCTTGCCTGGAAAATCCCATGGACAGAGGAGCCTGGCAGGCTACAGTTTACAGGGTCAAAGAGAGTCAGACACAACTTAGCGACTAAACAACAATAACGATCATTTACTGAGGCTGCCAAAACAAATGATCACAACTAGGTGGCTTAAAACTACAGAAGTTCGTCCTCTCAAATTATGAACCAGACGTCCTCAGTCAAGGTGTTGGCACAGTTGGTTTCTCCTGGAGGCTGAGGGAAATGGCTTTATGCCTCTTTCTTCACTTTTGGTGGCTTTTTATAATCCTTGACATCCCTTGACTTGTAGATACATTTCTCCAAACTGCCTCTATTCTCACATGGCCTTCAGTCCAGTGTGTCTCCCCTTTTTCGATCTGTTTCCCCATCTATTCTAAAGCCTTGTCATAAGATTTAGAATTGCCTCAATCCAGGATGATCTCATCTCCAGATTCTTAATTATATCTGCAAAGACCCTTTTCTGAATAAAGTCACGTGTGTAGGTTCCAGGTGTTAAGGCTTGGATGTTTCTTTAGGGGAGACACTGTTCAACCCACCACAGGCAGGTTTACATTAAAAAATATCCAAACCATTATTTCAATCAAATTTGATTTTTTTTAACCAATCTTTTTCTTATCTAGTAATTTACTACTATAATAGAAATGACATCTGGCAGAAAATGTGACATGCCCAGGTGAGTATTGTTACAGTTTTATTTCTTATATGTTTCCTAGCTTTAAGCTGTTAGAATTATCCCCTTGCTCCACTTTCAACCATTGTTCTAAAATCAGAGATGCTGGGCAAAGGGGTTCCTCCCTTTATGCAGTGCTCCACCATTGCAGACCTCCTTGACTGGAGAAAAATCAGTCTCTGTGTCCATGGGAAGGAAAAAAAAAATGATGAAAGAGCAGAGTGGGTAGAGTATTGGGTAGAGAGACAAAAATAGGCAATGGAGGAGTCTGTCCTCAGACACGGGAGAAAAAAAGCAGGAAATGTGATTTGGGTAGACCAAGTCCTTCAGAGAGATCTGCCTCTCCCAAAGAAATTTTGTAGCCACCCCAGAACTTAACTGTGATTTCTAACGCCATCTACTGGGATGTATAGGAACCAGCTCAGACGGGAGCCCCAAAAAAAAAAAAAAAAAAAACTGAAACAGTTGGCCACACCTTCAGTCATTTTAAGGGGGCCGCGTTTACCGAGACTTGACTCTTTACTGTCCGTCCTAATAAGGATCTAAGAGGCCTTACCAAACACCTGGCCGTCTTCTGTACATTCTTCACTCTTTAAGCACATGGCGGAGCGGGAGGCAGGGCGCGGGTTCCAGAATTCATCCAGGTGTTGCAATTTGTTAGTGAGGCTTGTAACAACAGGGTTTGTATCTTTTTCCTCCAAGGATCCTTACCAAGAGCATGGTGTCTGGCACAGAAAGTGAAAGTGAAGTAGCTCGGTCGTGTCCGGCTCTGCGACCCCATGGACTGTAGCCTACCAGGCTCCTCCATCCATGGGATTTTCCAGGCAAGAGTACTGGAGTGGGTTGCCACAGAGCAGCCTCTCAAAAAAAAAAAAAAAA
>SJYV01034210.1:204796-260888 GCA_006410875.1 Neotragus pygmaeus | reverse complement strand
ATCTGCAAAAAAAAAAAAAAAAAGCCTATTGAGTACAAAAAAGAAAATCCCAACTTAAGAATTCTACTTCTTAGCAGGGTGGGATGGGGAGGGAAGGGAGAGGGAGATTCAAGGACATATGTGTACCTATGACTGATTCATGATGATGGTTGGCAGAAACTAACACAATACTGTAATGCAATTAGAGTTCAA
This sequence comes from Neotragus pygmaeus, assembly GCA_006410875.1. Classification (NCBI taxonomy): domain Eukaryota; kingdom Metazoa; phylum Chordata; class Mammalia; order Artiodactyla; family Bovidae; genus Neotragus; species Neotragus pygmaeus. The sequence continues at coordinate 260,696 of SJYV01034210.1, read as the reverse complement.
TTAAAAATAAATAACAAAAAGCATTCTACTTCTGGATTTCCCTGGTGGTCCAGTGGTTCCTGCAAATGCAGGAGACACAGGGTGGATCCCAGATCTGGGAAGATTCCACATGGTGCACAGCAACTAAGCCCATGCTCCACAAGCCAAGCCACTGCAATGAGAGGCCCACACACCTGCCATTAGAGAGTAGCCCGAATGCACCAACAGAGACCCAGCACAGCCAAAAATAAATAATTTTAAAAAAGAATTCTACTTGTTGACCATTGCTTGTGGACAAATTTGTAAAAAACCAAATGGCAAGCCAAGCCACAAGAGAAAACTGGATTACCTATGACTTACTCAAGTCTCTGGATTTTATTAAGCAATCCATAGGATGCTCGCTGAGGCCCAGTTACAGTGGAGAGAGTGGCCACTGTGCTCCATGGAGGAAATCACCCCTTAGCACGGCTGACCTCACCCTCCTGCCCTCCACTCAAAGGGCAAAGAGCTGAGGTGTGCACCAGCGTACAGGTGTGTGAAATATTAATATAAGTCTCTTTCCAGGTGGTGCAGTAATAAAGAATCCGCCTGCCAATGCAGGAGACTCAAGAGATTCGAGTTTGATCCCTGGGTTGGGGAGATTCCCTAGAGAAGAAAATAGCAACCCACTCCAGTATTCTTACTGGAAGATTCCAAGGACAGAGGAGCCTGGTGGGCTACAGTTCATGGGGCCTCAAAGAGTTAAGACAGGACTGAGCACATACAGACTCATATTGGTCTCTGACCTGCCATAGAGAGTTGCCATTGGTACTTGCCATAGAGTTCCTAAAACTTCTACCATTTCCTGGATGATAGGATAAGTTTTTCATTCTATGGGGTGACTCTTTGTAGGTGTCTGGATGAGAGCTCAACATCAGAAAGACCAAGCTGAGGCAGGGTAGGGGGACCCAGGATCCTTAATGCAGTGCTTGTACCTGAAAACGCATCTCCTGGAGCAACAGAATACAAAGAAACTATAAGGAACTAAAAATAACTGCCTGCATGTGCAGCTGGGGCAAATTATTAACAAGATACAAAAAGACCAGAACCCAACTGCCACTTCTGATGAGCCAGGAGCAGAAGCAGGGAGCTGGGCATGGTTCCTGCACACAGCCCCACCAAGGAGTAGGCAGACCACCTAAGCCACCCCTCCCCATGACCCGCAATAAGCCCCAACCTTCACCCTCTTCAAGAGACCAGCTTGCCCTGTTGGAGAGTGAGCCAGGCACCTGTTACTTGTCTTCGCTCCCTCCTCTTGCAACACAAATTCCAGTAAAGACTTGCCTGCCATCCTTGTCAGGCCTCCTACTCATTTCTGTTGATTAAAGACTCCNTGTTAAGTACTGTCTAGGTACAGATTGTACAGCAGTAAACAAAGACTAACCTCAAGAAGCTTCCAATTCAAGGGATCTAGAAAGAGAAAGCTGAGTTTTAAGTTCTGATAAAGAGTATAGGGCCAATCTTTTATTTAATATATTTTTAATGCATCATATCTTACAGAGTGATTTTATATATCCAAAGGTTAATGTTTATAATTACAATAACCTTTAGGCAGCAAGTAGCACAGGTTTGATCCCTGGGACAGGAAGATCTCCTGGATTAAGAAATGGCAACCCACTCCAGTATTCTTGCCTGGAAGATTCCATGGACAAAGGAGTCTGATGGGCTATAGTCCATTGGGTTGCAAACAGTCAGACATGACTGAGCACACATTTCTCACATGCACAGTATTTTATCTATTTTATTGATAATAGAATTAAGTTCAATGATATGAGGTAATATAGTACAATAATAATTGCCATTATTTCTGGACCCATTACTGTACATCAGGTGCTTCCAGTAAAGTGATTCACATGTATTCTATTAAATCTTCAAAACCATCCTGAAAAATAGGATATTATTACACACCTTTTTCATAAGAAAACAAGGACTCAAGTCAGATCAGCTAAAACCTGAATCTAAACTGCTGAATATATTCTGTTTGCCCCTCTGTAACACTCTTCATCCTTCTCTACCCTTGTCTGTGCCTGAGATGGCTGACCTCTATGGATTATATCAACCGCCTTCTGAGCTTCTGGCTTNGTAGCCTGCCAGGCTCCTCTGTCCATGGAATTCTCCAGGCAAGAATACTGGAGTGGGTCGCCATTTCCTCCTCCAGGAATAATACTGTATTACATATTTGAAAGTGGCCAAATGAGTAGTTTTTAAAAGTTTGTATCACACATATCTCTCTTAGTTTCCTATTGTTGCTATAACAATCTACCTTAGTGGCTCAAACAACCCAAATTTATTACCTTATAGGTCTACAGTGCAGAAGTTAAACATTTCTCTGGATTAAATTATTGGCTGATTTGCGTTCCTTACTGGGGGCTCTAGAGGAGAAATGGCCTTCTTACCTTTTCCAGCTTCTAGAGGCTTTCGAGTTCCTTCCATCCTCAAAGCCAGCCAAGCATTTCTCACATCACACTGATTTGGCTTTACTGCCTCACTCACCCACATTTAAAGACTCTTGTGATTATGTTAGGCCCACCTGGATAATCTAGGATAATCTCCATATATTAGAGTCAGCTGGTTAGTAACGTTAAATCTTTCTGCTGCCTTAATTCCCCTAGCCAAGTAATGTAACATATCCCCGGCTTGCTGGAATTAGGACGAGGACATCTTTGGGGACCATTTTTCTGCCTATCTGGGCTTCCCTGATGGCTCAGCAGTAAAGAATCCACCCATAATGCAGGAGACACAGGAAATGGAGGTTCTATCCCTGGATCGGGAAGATCCCTTGGAGAGAGGCAACCCGCTCCAGTATTCTTGCCTGAAAAATCCCATAGACAGAGTAGCCTGGTGGGCTTTAGGTTATAAGGGTCGCAAAAAGCCAGACACAACCTTGGAACTGACCATGTGTTCTGCTATCAACATGAAGCTGAGAGCTACTGGTTTATCTGTAAGAAGAGGGACTCAAGAAGTAACTGTCACCAAGCTGAGGCATGAAGGCAGATTGGAGACACACATTGAAAACTTGATGTTGGGATGAGGGTGGGGGTAGCTACAGCTAGCCTCAGCAACTTTACATTGTTGCAGAATGTGTCCTGGTGGGGGAGGTGGTGGTGTTGTCATGTGATATACTCACATTCACTTCTCTAATAGTCCTGGGAAGTTTCAATTCAGTTCAGTCGCTCAGTAATTTCGTGACCCAGTGCAGCACGCCAGGCTTCCCTGTCCGTCACCAACTCCTGGAACTTGCTCAAACTCACATCCATTGAATCGGTGATGCCATCCAACCATCACATCCTTTGTCGTCCCCTTCTATTCTTGTCTTCAATCTTGCCCAGCATCAGGGTCTTTTCCAATTAGTCAGCTCTTTGCATCAGGTGGCCAAAGTATTGGAGCTTCAGCTTCAGCATCAGTCCTTCCAATGAATATTCAGGACTTATTTCCTTTAGGACTGACTGGTTTAAACTGGCAACTTTAATTGTACACTATCCCAGAGGTGACAGGGACCAACCTCACTGAAGAATAGTTGTTGCAGAAAATGTAGGTCATGACACAGGATGCAACTTTTCCAGACTTTTGAGACCGGTAGCTGATAGCTTGTTCTTTGTTTTACGCTCACTGTATGTATACGATTCTCAAGTGTTCCGCAGGCCATCCTGTGCAGTGGAAAGTGACTGGCCAACTGGATGAATGTGGCCTGAAGATGGGTTCTGATTGGCCAATACTTTAATATTCACACATACATATCCACTCAGGATTTCTGGGGTCTCTTAAAAGATCTAACACTCCTGCAAGATAACACCCAGCTGGAAGAATAGCTGCTGCCTTTCGATGGGGCATTTATTCTCTGGTTCACAGTAGCCTTTATCCGAGCCTTTCCGTTTTACACCTGGCTCACTTCACACATTTGTCACTTGCCTGATCTGGAAGGAACCTTTCCTATCCTCCAGAGTTCATATGCCTTTGTTGTTCAGTTGCTCAGTCATGTCCCACTCTTTGTGACCCCATGGACTGTAGCCTTCCAGACTCCTCTGTCCATGGGATTGTCCAGGCAAGAATACTGGGATGGGTTGCCATTCCCTTCTCCAGGGGATCTTCCTGACCCAGGGATCAAACTTATCTCCTGTTTGGCAGATGGATTCTTTACTACTGAGCCACCTGGGAAGCCCTTCATACGCCTAAGTTAGGCAAAATTCTTATAAAGACCCATTTGCATCAATGCAAAAGTGAATAGCATACTGTGATCATTTCACAATATATACAAATATTGAATCATTGTGCTGTACACCTGAAAGTAGTATAATGTTGTGTCAGTTACACTTCAGTTTTTAAAAATATGTAATAAAACAAAACACCACTCCCACATTCTCTGCAAACTCACCCACCCACACAAAAGTGAATAGCTCTCCAAAGAGAAAGATGGCATACAGCCAATGGCATTGCCTTGTACACACAAAACCCTTTCCTCACAACTTAGCCACACTGAGCAGAGTTAGTCTACAGTTTGAGAAAAGCCTGAATCACATGTTCTGGTGAACACAGTGGTCTCTATTGGCACAAACCTAGGAAATTAAGCTGAAAGATGCCCAACTATAATTTCTGCCCATTGGTCTTTCTTCGGCCTTTAAAGTGTTAGTCGCTCAGTCGTGTCCAACTCTTTGCAACCCCATGCACTGTAGCCTGCCAGGCTCCTCCATCCGTGGGATTTTTCAGGCAAGAATATTGGAGTGGAGTGCCATTTCCTTCTCCAGGGGACTGAATGCAGGTCCCCCGCTGTGCAGGCAGACTTTTTACCGTCTGAGCCACCAGGGAAGACTTCAGCCTTGAGAGACACATGTAACCAACCTTACTCGTCTTACATACCCAGTCTTTCAAAAATTTAAAATGATTATCATCGCCCCTGAGTGCCTCTTCCCACCTCCAAATGCTTCTCTCCAGTGAGGCTAATTCCTTGGACTACTCTTCTTAAATCATAGTTGAGACTTCGTTATCATTCTGGTAATTCTCTAGCTTGGCTATGCCACCAAGCTAGAGAATTGTGCTGTTGAAAGTCTGCACAGCACTAGAGGGTGACCCTCCAACTCAGACCCTCTATAACCTATCCTAATACCAGATGAGCTCACAAACTAGAAAACGATGGAGGATGCCAAAGCTGAATCCCTTGGGGTGGAAGGCAAGCCAAGAGATAACCTTCCCTTTACATGGTGCCAGGGAAGACCCTCTCCTGAAGAAGACCTCGTATTTCTAATGGATGTGATCTAAAAACATTATTCTGCACATATGGACTTCTCAACGGGCTGCAAACTGTGTAAGGATGACAAAACAGTTTTGAAATATGCTTTGCCTCGAGAGGGTAGAGTCCATTTAAAGGGCCTGTGGGGAGAGGAGGTGGGGTGGTGGATTTCCCATAGCACTGCTATTAAGTCAGTCTTGGCTTCCTTACTATTAGAAGAGATGAACTGGCATAATACTTTCAATTGGCTCAAGTGAGATTTGGGTTAGATGCAGTTTTGGTTTAACTATCCTTTATCTGAAATTACATGAGACAGTGTATTGAATCACTCACTTAGAAATGTTCCTGGAACATGTTCATTTTTATTACTAATTTGTGCTTTCCAGCCATTCTTAAACATCTTTACTTCCACTACAACTTTTTACAGTGAGTCTGGCATGTAGCTGCCACTTAGGAAATGTGAGTAAACCAGTACCAGAGGCTTCAGACTGCTAAGACTCTGACACACGAGGTCATGGGGCCAGATACATTCACTCCCTCTGGGGGAACAGAATAGACGGCTTGGGCTATGAGAAAAGTTGTTAGAATGGGTCAAACTTATGGGTGAAAGGGGAAGGACGAGGCAAGGGTTAGGAAGTCTGGGATGGACAGGTACCCACTGCTATATTTAAAATGGATAACCAACAAGGACTTACTGTATGGCACAGGGAACTCTACTCCATGTTATGTGGCAGCCTAGAGGGGAGGCGAGTTTCCAGGAGAATGGATACCTGTATGTGTATGGCTGAGTCCCTTTGCTGTCTACCTGAAACTATCACAACATTGTTAACTGGCTATACTCCAATGTAAAATAAAAAGTTTAATAAAAAGTTGAAAAAAATACAGGAGTGTGTTACCAGATTTTTAAAACATAGGAGCATGTCAGCAGTAGTTTCATCTCCAGGAAGACAAAGTAGATGCTCTCTTAAATCTGTCTCACTCTCCCTCTATATGGAGGCTACCCTATTTACAGTCTTTTGGCACAAAATGCTCTACTGTCTATCTCACTTGAGATGGTTCCTATGGGACCAAGAGAGGGAAAAAGCTAAGCAAACCGGTAATCACATGTGATTTCTTCAGTCCTAAGGAGTTTGGGACACACTTATTAAGGCATCACACCTGCTGGAGCTCCAACAGGGAACCTACTCAAGGCCGCGGCACAGGGAGCAAAGGCGATCAACCCAAGCAGTTCTGAAGAAGACAGCACAGCAAAGACTTTTTTATTCTCCCAGACCTTCAGGCAACCTCACGAGCAGGAGGGCGCGCATCAGTGAGTATGAAACTAAGAAAAATCCGAGGCTTAATACACATTGTATTTCTTCAGTCTCTGGCAGGCCAGCAGCCTGAGGTCACTCTGGCAGGAAGCTGAGAGGACGGCCTGGTCTGGACATTCACACGATCTTCACAGTGTTGAGCATGTCTGACAGGACATACGTGTCATCCCAGCCCTTTCCGGGCTTCCTCAGGGTCTGCTCCAAGGCCTGGGCCATTTCCAGGAGCTCTGGTGTAGCGAGTTTGCACTCAGAGTGCAGCTGACAGAACAGGATCTCGTTGACTTCACCCTCGATTCGCCGGACGTACAGGAGGGGGAACACTGCCTTGAGCCCGGCCAGCACCGAGTCCTTTAGCCCCAGGTCTCGGCACACAAGGTTGAGGATAAAGACACCTGCAGGTTGAGAAAGGAAGAGAATCACCGTGGTTCAGGGAATACAGGAGACAAGGTTCTGCTCTGAGGAATACAGCCATTCCTGATCCTGGGAGGCAGGTGGAGCAAGGGACACATCCATGGCAGCAGTGACTGTGCCGAGAACACACAGCATGTGAAGGAAGAGAGTTAGGGGTGCGTGAACCATAAGAAGGCTTCAAGCTCATTTCTTGCTCTCTTGTGCTGCTAACAAATATGACCATTCTCCATGCCTCTGTTTCACAAAGAATTGGTTTGAGAAAGAAGAAATTAATACCCCCAAGTAATCAATATCAGTTTCAGAGAGAAATTATACTCCTGACATATATAACACATACCTCTATTTGTGACAATAAAGGTTCTAAATCAACTGTTTGCAAACCAAATTAAAACATCTGGGAGGTGGTGAACATATGGATTAATAGCTCCAGCTTTTAAGTCATAAGGACCTGGGTTGGAGCCCTAAGTCTAATCTTGTGTCACTGTGGCAAGTCTCTACCTCAGTTTCATAATCTGAAAAGAGGCAGCTCTGAAGATGAAAAAGCATACTGCCCAGTCCAGGACATGTGGGGTTGCTAGCATCACATGCTGGCAGGGATGTGAACTGCTATTAATACAACTGCTTTGTGACACTGTGTGTGATTGCATCTACAAACTGAATAAATGCATAATTTGTGATCCAACAATTACAACCCCACATCTATGCCCAGTAGACCTGCACACATACTTCACCAAAAGGCATCTACCAGAATGTTAATGGCAGTACTTCCTATTAAACCCTTGAAAAAGAAAAAACCCAGTGCCAACAGCGGAAGGGATAAATTAATCGTGGTAGTCACCCAGGGATACACCAGAGCAAGAAAAAGGAACAATGTCAACACAACACCATGAGTGAACCTCACAAACATCATGTTGAGTGAAAGAAAAGAGAGAACATCCCATATGGACAAAACTAAGCTGTGCTGATAGAAGAGAGTACGGTGGGTTTCCCGGGTGGCTCAGTGGATTAAGAACCTGCCTGCCAATGCAAGGGACATGGGTTTGACCCCTGGTCTGTGAAGATCCCACACGCTGTGGAGCAACTAAGCCCATGAGCCACAACTACTGAGCCTGTTCTATAGAACCCGTGCTCTACAACATAAGAAGCCACCACAGTGAGAAGCCCACGTACCACAAAAAAGAGCAGCCCCCATTCTCTGCAACTAGAGAAAGCCCAAGCGCAGCAACAAAGACCCAGCGCAGCCAAAAACAGATAAATAAAGTGATTTAAAAAGAAGCGAAGCTGGTGGTTATCCTTGAGAGGAGGACACGTTACTGAAAGGAGGAGAGAGGACTTGTAGGGGTGCTGGTAAACGGGCATGTTCAATCTGGGGAAACCAATCACGCTACACACTTATGAGCATTCTTCATTAAAAAGAAAATCTTCCTAAAGGGCCCATCCCTTCTCCCTCGCCACCTTCTGTTCTTCATACCTTCAGAAGTCAAGATGCTTTTGACCTTCTGCAGGAAAAGCTGGGCCACAAATGCTGGGGGTGGACAGCTCATTCCCAGGGTTGGGTCCTTACTGTCCACATCGAACATTATGACGTCGTAGTGAGGCCGTGCTGGGAAAGAGAAGCAGACAAGCCTCTGTTTTTTGCTGGATAAAATAACACCATTCACATTCCTCCACATTTCCTCTGCGACCTGTGGTTGGTACAGGTGGCTAAGTCAACAGGAATGACATGGAGGATGTGGGGCCTAAGGGGACCAGAGTCACTGTCCAAAGCAGTTATGTCACCAGGGCTCTGCTGGGAGTGCCCACATCTCAGATGGCACCATCATCTCATCTTCCTCTACACTTTAAATCCCTTCTACAGACACACATTTCTGGGGTCCACTCCAGCAGGATCATTACTCAGAGTCCATGTATATCAGTGATTTTCAACCCTGGCAGGACACTAGAGCCAAATGGGAAAATTCTAAGTACTCAGAGAACCTGGGCTCCATTCCTGAACAACAGAGTTAAAAACTCCTGGAGTGGAGAAGAACAGATGGGACGGGAAGTGAGACGCCTCTGGTACTTTTCTTAAGCTCCTCAGGTGATTTGAAATACAGAGATGTGAACCACGGATTTAGACAAAACAGCTGCCTCTGCCTGTAAGGGCTGACCCAACACATGTTATCTTTTAACTTAACTCTGGAGAAAAATGTTCTCAAATTAAAGTCAGCAAATCTTTTCTAGTTACTTGAACAATTATTGGCTCAAGAAAGAAGGGATTTGTTCAATGGGTGAGAAAGAACTGATGATGAACCTGATCCACTCCTTACTAGAATGTTAGTTGTTTCAAGGGGTAGGCCTACAATATGACTGGTTTTTAGCAAACTGAGATGGTGCTAATGATTATTCAATACTCAATATATATATTTACTTAGGACTATAGCATGCCCATCACTGTTCATAGCACAAATTTGATTTTGGTTTTTCAAGAGGAGAACATGTTGGCTCATCAAAGTTCAAGGACAACCATGGCCCCCACCTGTGGCACTGAGTCCTCCAGCAACCTGAAAGGTTGTTGTTAGAGACAAAGGCCAGGGCTGTTCAGATCTGGCTTAGAGATCCTAACAATAGCAGCACATCCTGGACTGAGTACCTACCACATGCCTGGCACTGTTTTAAGTGCTTTCACATGTATTGGCTATCCTGGGTCTTGGACCCTACCTTGGCTCCAGCCGCAGAGAGCGTATCTGGGAAACTCTTTGCAATTAAGGCAGCATTTGTCTATCCCTGCACCAAAATACTTCAGAGAAGGCAATGGCACCCCACTCTGGTACTCTGGCCTGGAAAATCCCATGGATGGCGGAGCTTGGTAGGCTGTAGTCCATGGGGTCGCTAAGAGTCGGGCACGACTGAGCGACTTCACTTTCACTTTTCACTTTCATGCATTGAAGAAGGAAATGGCAACCCACTCCAGTGTTCTTGCCTAGAGAATCAGAGGGACGGGGGAGCCTGGTGGGCTGCCATCTATGGGGTTGCACAGAGTCGGACACGACTGAAGCACCACCAAAATATTTACCCCAGGCATCCCGTTTTGCCACACCCTTCCTAGAAAATGCTCTAACCCAGCGAGAACCAGAGCAACTAAATGAGCAGACTAGGAGGGGTGGGTGGCCTGTACTCCCCAGGTTCAGGCAGGGCTGAAGCAACCTAACGTCTCCTTAAGGGGCTCACACTCTGTAAAACATCAGTCACCAGGAGCCTATACATTAAGTTGCAGAAGCATCAGCAGAGCTATTAGAACACATTAACATGCCTTTTGTCCAAGTCTGGGATACAAATTATTAGAGAAAAATGAAGCCTTAACTAACACCTGCACCAGAGTTTAATCTCAGCACTGCTGACATTTGGACCAGATCATTCTTTATCATCAGCAGCCATCCTGTGCATTGTAGGATGTTTAGCAGCACCCTTGGCCTTCATGTGCCTCCACCCAGTATTATGCCAGAAGCACCCCTACCTAATGGTAGGCTGTGCTTTTACAAACAAAAATTTTTACAACCAAAAAATGCCTGCCAACATTGCCAAACATCCCTGGGGCTTAGAACTACTCATCTACATGAATGATGTTTTACTCCATTTCTGGCTTCACCTCGAGCTGAAAGATTTACAGAACACATCTCCCAACACACACCCCCAACATTTCTTCCCCTTTAGCTCACTCAGCTCCAGACACTGACTCTCTCGGGATGATGAGGTGGCGGCAAGAGCACAGGATCAGAAGAAATTCAGAAAAGGAGCCTACTGTTTTTTCAGTACAGTGAAGGCAGGAAACGGTCTGCTTTACTTGTTGCCGTAGCCTAACCCCTAACAGCACTGAGCATATGACAGACACTCTATGCTGCTGCTACTGCTGCTAAGTCGCTTCAGTCGTGTCTGACTCTGTGCGACCCTAGAGACGGCAGCCCACCAAGCTCCCCCATCCCTGGGATTCTCCAGGCAAGAACACTGGAATGGGTTGCCATTTCCTTCTCCAATGCATGAAGTGGAAAGTGAAGTCGCTCAGTTGCGTCCAACTCTTAGCGACCCCATGGACTGCAGCCCACCAGGCTCCTCCGTCCGTGGGATTTTCCAGGCAAGAGTACTGGAGTGGATTGCCACTGCCTTCTCTAAGACACTCTATATTTGCTGAATAAATATGTCAACAAATGAGGGAACAAATGAACAGGTGAAAGACTGGGATGGTGCTCATATCTCTTAGAGATGAATTCTACAGGCCCTTATAGGCCTGACAAGCTTGGATCAATCTTTCCTCAGCACCCCTCCAAATTCTCCAACAGCAGTACCTTCTTCTTCTGCCAGGCGGGTTATAAAGTCCAGACCATCTGCGATGTGGACCTTCATCCGGTCACTCTGGGAAAAGCCGAACCACTGAGTGGCCACTTCCAACATAGACGGGTCTATCTCCACAGCATGGATGCAGGACTTTGGGAAATGATCGTGGATAAAGAGAGGGAGGCTGCCCCCACCCAGGCCTACCACCAACAGTGCCAGTGGGGTCTCTGTAATAAAGAATAAAAGCATTATGTTACCATCTGCTCACTGTAAAGTTCTGCACCAGCCTTAGAGAGGACAAAAGAGACAGTTGGATTGTTCGCTCTAGCCAGAAGATACAAGATTTAGAGACTTGGCCTCCCTGGTCTCTTTCTATAAATTCAGGAGTCAATTTAATATATGTAAACTCAACCCTGGCCTCATGATCCTTCCTTTACTAGTTCCAGAAAAGCAATCAGTATATTATTATTATGGTTCCTTAAACATTGCAAAGCCCTTAGCGGACATTACAGCAATAGTCTCCACCATCAGCATCATTAAACCTCTCTAAGAAACAGGAGGGACAATGGGCAATATCGTGTCCATGATCACAGGGTGTGTAGATATGATGCCCTCTGCCCAGCTTCCAACTCAAAGGCCACAGCTACCTTTAATAAGACACATCCAACAAGTGAAGGAAGTCCATCCAAGTTCCAGAAGTCAAAGGAAAACAAAGGCCCAAATCCTACACTCAAGTTCACAGAAACAGGGGATGAAAGAAGATATGAAACAAGAAAGAATCACCAAAAAGAGAAACCCTGAGGATTACAGGTAACAACTGAGAATCCAGTGATACACATTAGCACCAAGATAGACCACAAGGATAGAGTATTTCAACAGGACATACTCAGGGACTTTGAGGGGAAGACAGCTGTAAGAGTGGACAGAAACAAATATTTTTGCTTCTGTGGTTAGATCCTAACCTATTATCAGCAGTAAGGCTATCACTGTACTACCTATATTATGGTATTTTTTAAAAGCAGAAATTCAAGAAAGAATTACATCTGGCACTCAAAGAATGCATCACTGAAAAGCCAGAAATTTTCCTAAAGTACACAGGTATTTCTCTGGAGATGTGATTTTTAAATGTTCCATCTGGTTACAGGGTATATGGATATGCAAAAATTCATCAAGCTGAACAACTTAAGATCTGTTCACCTTATAGATTTCACTGAAGATATTTTATACATTAATTTTTAAAACTGTAGTTAATTTTACACTAATTTTTAAATAAATGAATAGAAGGAAAAAATGTAGATATCAGCACGTATGTCTATTTCAAGATTACAGTTTGAGTTTGTGGGAAAAGTTACTTGGATGTTCATGAATGATGCAGAAAGACAGTTGGGAATAAGAAAGACATGAATATATGCACATCTGTTGATCTGTAATCATGGTTCTTAAGCTGCAAGGCAGCCAACCCTGATGACATCTGTAATCTTACACGTTTCCTACTGTGGAAGGCTGTGGCAACCTCCTCACCTAGAAGCCGCTCCGGGTTTTTCAGCAGCGCAAGGCCGGCAATCATGGCTTTGTGGTGTTCGCAGCACAGGTAACTCTTATCAATGGACTGCCCCGGGGCTGCAGGGAGGTCCTCTGGGGTATCAGCAGGCCGATGCTTCTTCCTGTCCTTTTTCCGTTTCTTCTGGGCTAGATCAGAGACAGAAACGAATGAGGTTGTGTGAGGTATGCCACTCCTTGGAAAGTAAGGCACACGAGCAGCAGTGTGCTGCAGCTGGCTGGCTGAGACTCAGGAGCCAATGGTGAAATATGCAGGCATTCTGTGAACTGGCTGACATGCTGGTAGCTTGAAATCTGTCCATGGTGGCCATTTTCATGCACAGAAATTAGGGAACAGTACAATTCGTGGCTTTTTTTTCCCCAAAGAGTTGGTGGTCCAACATTTAACACGTGCCAGGGTGTCAGAAAAGGGAAGTGGCAAAGAAAACACCCCAAAACTGAGAACACTGGGACTACCTGACTGAGGGAAACATATACTTCTTTAGGAAACATAAAAGCCGCTCACAGGAGAGGAGTTTATTCATGAGTTTTTTTAAGCGGAAAAGAACTTAAAGTTACTAATTACTGCCTCTGTGCCAGCTGTTGTACCAGGACTCTTCCTCCTGTTGCTTTTATAACAATCCTCTTATTCCAATTCTCAGCAGACAGAAAATCTGGCAGTGCAGCTAGGATTTCAATGTGGGATTGCCTGTCTCCAACACGTATCATCTTTCAACTGCATCACACAGATAGTAATGCTCACCACCCCAGTGGACAAAGACATCACAAATGTTCACAGAAGGGGGAAAATCCTACAAAAGGCCCCTTTACATTTCCTCTCCTTACTCTCTCAACTGCACCAGGACAGAGTGAACAGCTGGTTTTGCCATTTTCCTAGGGACCAGCTGCACTCCACAGCAGCATTGGACAGTGATGTGTGAGGGGCAGCCTGATTTAACATAACAATCAGAAAGGTTAAATCACTTTTTAACACATTCTCCTTCTCACCAATACTCCTGTAGGAAAATCATTCCCATGAGAATTAAGTGATGGTAAGAAGACTAGGATCTTGACAACAACGGGGGGAAAAAACTTGAAACCCAAATTGGAGAGGAATATCTTCTCTGAAGCAATTTTACTGATTTTTTGGTGAGACGAAGCTGAACCAACCTGCACCTCAAGTGACCCAATGACAGCTCGGGAACCCAGCAAACACAGGTGCACTTGACCAGGGGACACTCCTCAAGAGAAAACTGTCCTGCAGAGAGTCACCTGACCCTGAGCTCTGGGCAAACCCAGGACCTCATGAGGTTCTGAACTCTCTCTTTTCACTCTCCTTCCAGATGGCCTTGCCAACATGACAGCATGGTCATCAGGCAAAGGAAACTTCCAAGAATCAGAAAAGCCAATTTCAAATTCCAAGCCTGAGTCTCTGGGCCTCAAAAGGGAAGTTATACTGGAGAGGTGGAGGGGAGGAGCGTTCACTTCTACTCTATGCATCTGATTTGTGAACTGATTACAATAAGCAAGTCTTGCTTTTGAAGTACAAATATATACACTGGAGAAAACAGCAGGTGAAACAAACGATTGCTTTCCCTCTTAGGGGGTGTTTCTGAGCAGCACCTGGGAGATCATTTAAAAAGGATCCTAGAGAACATGGTCTGGATCTACCCTGTCCAAGCCTGTAACCCTGGCTACCTGTGTCTGCTGCTGCTGCTAAGTCGCTGTTTACATTTTAAATATAAGTTCATTGGAAATAAATAAGATTAAAGATGCAGCTCTTTAATAGTCATACCAGCTATGTTCCTAATGCTCAGCATCCACACTGGGACAGCTCACTGGGTATTAAATATTTCCTTCACTGCAGAAAGTTCTACTGCAGAAAGTTCTTCAGTGGACTAGGTGACGTCTAGGGCATCCACCAACTCTACAATGCTCTGAACCAGGTGCTAGGAGGTGGCTGTAAGGAGGAGAGCAGGCCTACTGAATTAATATTCAGATGCATGTGGAGCAACTTACAAAATAGGTGGTCTCTGAACTCCTTAATAGGCGATGATCACATTTATTTGGTAAACCACCACACCCCACTCCTTATCATTTTACAGCCAGGCTTTGCTCAAGAAGAGAATATCGACCCCTCTTCTGTTCATCACCACTCACACTCTAACAGCCCAGAAGATAAGAGGATGACCCCGGGGCCATGCGCCTCTGGACACAGATATCCAGGTCTGTCCCACAACTCTGCCAAGCTCCCAAGTCTTTCTGGCCACCCGACCTTGTCCATATCACATCCACAAGGACACCGCCACCACGTCCACAACGCCTCACCTCTGTGAGACAGATCCGCCAGCAGCCTGGCTTCTGACTGCACCACATTCCTGTTGCTGAGGAAGATGAGCCGCCGGAAGTAGCGCTTGTCATCTCCCTGCACGTCCTCGATGACGTAGTCACCACTCAAGGGGCTGCAGTCTTGGTGCTGAACGATGCGGACCCCAATGTCCCCACCCACAGACAGGAAGGGCACCTGAAGGAACAGCAGATCTGTGGTCAAAATGCCAGCTCCATCGAGAAAGATGAAATAGTCTAATCCCTTGCCTTTGTGTCTCTGTGAGGAATCCCCACACCAAGGTACTGTGTAACCATGACTCCAAAGATTTGCCATTCCGTCAAAGTACTTTTCTGGGGCATTTGACTAGATCTCAAAAAGCTTAATCCATCTTTTTGAAAACCAACTGAATAAAGATTCCCCAAACCATTAGTGAAACGCAGTTGGTTCTCCACAAGAAAAACAGGAGTTTCTCAAGAGTAATTCCTAAAAGGACTTTCAACAGTCCAAGACAATGAAAGTGAGAAGCAACCCTGAAGAGGCACCAGAACCATGAGAGAAGGAATGTGAGCTGGGAATGTGAGCTGGGATAAAGGTACCAAAATCCATAGGCAAAGCAACCTTTCCAAATTTGGAGAAATTTCTCCCTTCCCCCAGTGATTCTCATCTTTTTCCTGCATTTTACTAAACAGGAAAAAAAGAAAATGAGGAAAAAAATACATTTCCCCCTAAACTTTTCCATTCCTTTCCTAATCTTCACACTTAAATTCTTTTTAAAGACTTACAGGAATATTTAATTATCATGAGGGACTCCAAACTTTGAAAGAAAATTCACAAAAGAACCTTCCCACAAGCTCTCGGTCTCTCTAATGACACTAACCCCAGTCTTCAGGAAGCATCACAGACTTACTAATCTGTAAGCACAAGTCAGCCTTGTGGGCAGAACCACAGGCTGCGAACCCAGGAGACTGGCTTCTTTCTTCCAGTTCTGTTACTATAGCACCAAGACTCCAGGTAGGTTGCCTTTCCCATCTATCAAGAAAGATAAACTTTTTCTGTAAAGTCCTTGCAGTAAAGTCAATCACCCTGTCTTATGACCAGGATAGCACAAGACAGACAGTGTCAACTGATAATACCATATCACCATTTTGGCAAAAACCTTCAGTTCCCTTCCTAGAGAAACATCAAACCCATGGAGTTAATGTTCTGAAAATTAAGGTGAGCTCTTTTGGCCCTTTCCCATTCTACCTCACACAATGACAGTTCTAAGGAGCAAAATAGCCAAGGTAATCCTGTGCCAAGTGCATCAGGAGCACTGTCTGAGTAATCCACAGTGTGAGAAGCTGGAGGTGGAGACTTCCTTCATGCTGTCCAAGAGGCCCCACAGACAGATGCTACTATGGGTCTCAATAAAGGCAATCGCTCACCTTCTGCTCACTGCTTGGAACGTAATTTCTACCCACTTAGCTCTCAGCTGCCAATATGCCCTCCAGGAACAGTCTAGGGTCACAGACCCTAGTCCTAGCTTCTTCCAAGACAACCTCTGCATTCCTGACTCAATATGACTTCTCCAGAGACCCTGAAAGCTGCTACCCAAGCCTTCTTACCTGCAGCTGGGCAGGCATCCCAGCCGGGGCCAGCTCCATGACTCTGGCCGACAGCTCAGCCTGGATGCTGTCCATGCCTTCATACTGCTGACCTCGGTGAAGGGCCACTGTTATCAGCCTCCTGAAGCCTGCACTGGCTGCCAGCTGCTTCCGGCCCTCCTCCATGCCAAACAGCCACTCTGTCTCCCGACCCTGGGGGACTGGAAAGAGGCATTTTTTGACAGGGAGTCCTGGGAAATGTTCAAGCCCACAATCAACATGCCCCACGTGGCAGAGAGCCAGGCCATCCCTCCCAACTGTGACCTATTGAGGGGCTATCAATTCCCTAGTGCACACGACCCACTGCCAGCAGACCCATGGCAGGACCCAGTGTGGGAAAAAAGTATGGGCGTGTAAGGGGAGGGAAGCGAGTACCAAGTTTAAGAAAAATAGTAATAATGCTAACATTTCTTACATGCCAGGCATGATTCCAAACAGTTTACAAATAGAAACTAATCAAATCTTCACAACAGCCCAAGATGCAGGAAGCATTATTACTATTTCCATTTTATAAATGAGAAAATTAAGACACAGAAGTTACTGTATTTGCCCAAATTCACACAGCTAGTAACTGGCTCAGCTAGGACTCTAACCCAGGCAGTCCAGCCCCAGAATCCATGCTCACATCCACTGTGCTATTTGTTCCCACAGGTGGACAGTCAGGATAAGGGACTACTTGGAAAAATGGATTCCATGTTGGGAAACCAATTACCAGTACGACGTATCAATACCTCACATTTGTCTAGAATATTCTACTTTTGAAAGCATTTCCTCATACTATCTCTGTTGATCATTACTAAGGTGAATCTGGTATCATTTACCCCTTTCAATAAAAACACTAACATTTGTAAAACTTATCATGCACCAGGCACTATTCTAAGAGTTTTTATGCTTTTCACGACTACAGAAGACAGTTACGACCTCACTTTATAAAGGAGAAAACTGAGGCACAGAAAGAACACTAACTCACCCAGTAGCATCCTGAAGGGATTAAACCAGGAATGGAAACCAGAGCTGCCTTTTTCAGCAGCTACTCTGTCCTGTTTGCATAAACTCAGCAGAGAAGCACAGAGACTTCCTCAGGTCATGTTGCTAACAGGCTACAAGGCTCCTTGCTTCTGCTACTCTGATACAAAGTAACATCTCTATAACAGCTTGACCTGCCTAAATTTATCTGTATTACTTCTCCCTATCCCAGGCCAACCCCATTCTCACACTTCACCAGGCCTTTGCCATGGAAGATGGGAAGACATAAACTTCAGATTCAAGCAGATTCAAGCAGGCAGCTCCCCATTCCTTATGCTGTGGCCAGTCTAACCTCTCAAAGTACCACCCCTTTGCAAGATCAAGCCAGCCAAGGCATACCCATCCACCAAATCCCAGATCCAGCCCCTGTAAGCCAGCCCGCTTCAGGAAAGAGAGGGAGCAATCCCAACTCACTGATGAAAATGGCAAAATGATTGTCCCGCGATGGTTTCACAGTGGGGCTGTCCACCACGTGGAGGGTGTAGCGTGGCTCCCCCGTGTCCCCATTGCACAAGTCCAGGGACACACTCCCCAGCCCGGCCTTGCGGTACAGCTGGCTGCACAGCCAGGCATATTGCTGCCGCTCCCGCACCGCCTCGGCCAGCCGCTCGGCACTGTCCAGCCGCACAGGCTTGCCCTGCTCCTGAGCACAGAGCTCAAAGATCTGAAGGGCAGAGCCAGTGACCGGCCTGAACTTGGTCATGATGAAGGCAAAGACAGGCAGGGAGAACCGAGGCTCTGCTTCCAACAGCTGGTCCTGGCTGCTGGCCAGCTGGTGCACCCTCACCATCCACCCCTCCCGAGAGAAGTGACCCACTGCTTTCTTCAGGATGTGAGCCTGAGCCAGGGAGATGCAGAGGTAGCGCCCGCCCACCTGCAGGACACGGCCAACCTCAGCCAGCATCCTGTCCACCTGCTGCAGGGTCTTCTCCTCCTCATCTGTCAGGACCGCGTCCAGGGTGCCCTTGTCCAACACCACCTGGAACGAGGCGTCGGGGAACTCCATCTGTGTCATGTCCATCTTCAAGAAGCTCATCCTGGGCCGTCGGCTGGCATTGCGCTCCTTCATTTGCTTGATGACAACCTCGCTAATGTCAATATTCACTATATCCTGATACCCCACATCATACAGCTGCTCGCTTAGCTCTGAGTTACCACATCCAACCACTAGCACCTAGGGAGAAAAAAAAAAAGAGAGATGGAGGTGATCAAGGCAAAGGAATGAGAACACCATTACAGAATTGATTCTAGGCTCTATCGGAACTCACTAATAACAAATCACATCTAGCTATAACAATGCAAGTTACGCAGAAGCCGACTAACCAGGTTTGTTCTTTTCTCTGAAACAAGCCTTTATTAATCAAGTGCAGGAACAAACTAACCATGGTTGTTCTTTTCTCTGAATCAAACACTTACTACTCAAGAATTGATAGAAAGTCAAAGAATCCAAATATAGTAGTTACAACTGAAATCTATTTGTTTTATCGTTGAAAATGTAACTTACAAAACAGAAAGGGACTCACAGACTTAGAGAAGGTACTTATGGTTGCAAAGGGGAAGGATGGAGGCAAGGAATAATTTGAGAGTTTGCAATGAACATGTATACACTGCTATATTTAAAATGCATAACCAACAAGACACTACTGTATAGTACACAGAACTCTTCTCAATGTTGTGTGGCAGCCTGGATGAGAAGGGAGTTTGGAGAATGGATAATGTATATGTATGGCTGAGTCCTCTTTGGTATTTACCTGAAACTATTGCAAAATTGTTACTTGCCTAAGTGGCAAGAATACACAGAAGAACTATACAAAAAAGATCTTCATGACCCAGGTAACCATGATGGTGTGATNATTTCCTCAACTCTAAGAAACACTTGGTGATTAGATTTTCAAATACTATTTTTTTAAAAAAACAAATCATTTCCTTCACTTCTTTTCTGTGGCTCTCTCCTATTTACTTATATGTCTGAGCCTCTTGATATCGCCTACATGTATCTTAATAAAAAAAAAAGTTTATTGAGATGAAACTCTTATACCGTAAAATTCACTCTTTCAAATACACATATAATTCAGTGGTTTTCCATATATTCACAGAGTTGTATACCCATCACCACTGTGTAATTTTATTATTTTATTTGTTAATTTATTGGTTGTGCCACGTGGCATGCAAAATCTCAGTCTCTCCCCAACCAGAGACTGAACCTGGGCCGTGGGAGTGAAAGGGCCAAATCCTAACTACAACCAGGGAACAACTCCCTTAGAGTGTTTCCACCATGCCATGAAGAAATCTCATTTAAACCAGCAGTCACTCCCTATTCCTTCAGCCCCTGCTGCTGCTGCTGCTGCTGCTGCGTCACTTCAGTCGTGTCCGATTCTGTGCGACCCCATAGACGGTAGCCCGCCAGGCTCCCCTGTCCCTGGGATTCTCCAGGCAAGAACATTGAAGTGGGTTGCCATTGCCTTCTCCAATGCATGAAAGTGAAAAGTGAAAGTGAAGTCGCTCAGTCGTGTCCGACTCTTAGCGACCCCATGGACTGCAGCCCACCAGGCTCCTCCATCCGTGGGATTTTCCAGGCAAGAGTAAAGGAGTGGGGTGCCATTGCCTTCAGCCCCTAGTAACCAGCAATTCACTTTTTAAAAGAATTAATTATTTATTTGACTGCACTAGGTCTCAGTTGTAGCATGCAGGTCGCAACATGTGGGATATATTTCGCTGACCAAGGATCTAACCTGGGCCTCCCATACATGTGAGATTTCCAGAGTCTTAGCTACTGAATCACCAGGGAAGTCCCTGTAATTTACCTTTTATCTCCATGGATTTCCCTGTTTTAAACATATGAATGGAATCTTATAACACATGGTCTTTGTGACTAGTTTTCTTCATGTAATAAAGTGTTTTCTATGTTTACCCTATATCCCTACTTCCTTTCACTTTTATTGCCAAATAATCTTTCATGCTAGGGATATACCATATTTTGTTCATTTATCACTGATTGACTTTTGAATAATTTTAAATACTGAAGAATTATGAATAATGCTGGTACAAACATGCGTGTATAAAATCTACACATGTTGATTTTTGTGTGGACATGTACTTTCAGTTTTTTGGGTATACACCTAGGAATGGAATTGCTGGGTAACATGGTAACTTTATGGTTAATTTACAGAGGAATTGCTGAATATTTTCCAAAGTGGTACAATATTTTGTGATCCAACTAGCAATATTTAAAGTTTTCAGCTTTTTTATGTCTCCATCAACACTTGCTATTTTCTGTATTTTTCATTATGGCCGTTCTGCTGCTGCTGCTAAGTCGCTTCAGTCATGTCGGACTCTGCAACGCCATAGACGGCAGCCCACCAGGGTCCGCTGTCCGTGGGATTCTCCAGGCAAGAACACTGGAGTGGGTTGCCATTTCCTTCTCCAATGCCATTCTAGTGGGTGTGACATAGTATCTCATAATGGTTTTGATTTGCATTTCTCTGGTAGCTAATGATATTAAGCATTTTTTTCTTGCTCACCAGTCATTTTTATATCTTTTTTAAATAAATGTCTATACAAATATTTTCCCCATTTTAAATTGTGTCAGTTATTTTTAATGATTGAGTTTTAAGAACTTTTAAATGTATATTTTCGATACAATTCCCTCTTTAGATATATGATTTCCAAATATTTTCTCACATTACATTAGTGCCTTTTTACTTTCTTGTCCTTTGAAGCACAAAATTTTTCATTTAGATGGAGTTCAGTTTATCTATCTTTCCTTTGATTGCTTGTGCTTTTGACTGATTGTTTTTGCTTTTGATGTCAGATATAAGAAACTGTTGCGTAATCCAAGGTGGAAAAGATTTACACCTATATTTTCTTCAAAGAGTTGAATAATTGTATCTCTTATGTTTGGGTCATAGATCTATTTTGAGTTAATTTTTATGTATGGTGTGACATCAGTTCACTTCAGTTGCTCAGTCATGTCCGACACTTTGCGACCCCATGGTCTGCAGCATGCCAGGTCTCCCTGTCCATTGCCAGTTCCCAGAGTTTACTCAAACTCATGTCCATTGAGTTGGTGATGCCATCCAACCGTCTCATCCTCTGTCGTCCCCTTCTCCTCCTGCCTTCAATCTTTCCCAGCATGAGGGTCTTTCCCAATAAGTCAGNATGCCAAAGAATGTTCAGACTACCACACAATTGCACTCATCTCACACGCTAGCAAAGTAATGCTCAAAATCCTCCAAGCCAGGCTTCAACAATATATGAACCAAGAACTTTCAGATGATCAAGGTGGATTTAGAAAAAGCAGAGGAACCAGAGATCAAATTCCCAATATCCGTTGGATCACAGAAAAAAACACGAGCATTCCAGAAAACATCTACTTGGGTCTTATTGACTACACCAAAGCGTTTGACAGTGTAGATCACAACAAACTATGGAAAATTCTTCAAGAGATGGAAATACTACACCATCTTACCTACCTCATGAGAAATCTGTATGCAGGTCAAGAAACAACAGTTAGAACCGGACATGGAACAACAGACTGGTTCCAAATTGGGAAAGGAGTATGTCAAAGTTGTATATTATCACCCTGCTTATTTAACTTCTATGTAGAATACATCATGAGAAATGCCGGGCTGGATAAAGCACAAGCTGGAATCAAGACTGCCGGGAGAAATATCAGTAACCTCAGATATGCAGATGACACCACAGTTATGGCAGAAAGTAAAGAGGAACTGAAGAGCCTTTTGATGAAAATGAAAGAGGAGAGTGAAAAAGTTGGCTTAAAACTCAACATTCAGAAAATTAAGATCATGGCATCCAGTCCCATCACTTCATAGTAAATAGATGAGGAAACAATGGAGACAGTGACAGACTTTATTTTGGCCTCCAAAATCAATGCAGATGGTGCCTGCAGCTATGAAATTAAAAGACGCTTGCTCCTTGGAAGAAAAGCTATGACCAACCTAGACAGCACATTATAAAGCAGAGATATTACTTTACCAACAAAGGTCTGTCTAGTCAAATCTATGGTTTTTCCAGCAGTCATGTATGAATGTGAGAGTTGGACTATAAAGAAAGCTGAGTGCCGAAGAACTGATGCTTTTGAACTGTGGTGTTGGAGAAACCTCTTGAGAGTCCCTTAGACTGCAAGGAGATCAAACAAGTCAATCCTAAAGGAAATCAGTCCTGAATATTCATTAGGACTGATGTTGAAGCTGAAACTCCAATACTTTGGCCACCTGATGTGAAGAAATGACTCATCGGAAAAGACCCTGATGCTGACGAAGATTGAAGGCAGGAGGAGAAGGGGACAACAGAGGATGAAATGGTTGGATGGCATCACCAACTTGATGAACATAAATCTGAGCAAGCTCTGCGAGTTGGTAATGAACAGGGAAGCCTGGCATGCTGCAGTCCTAGGGGTTGCAAAAAGTTGGACACAACTGAGTGACTTAACTGAACCCCAATACAAAAAGTTTAAAAAAAAATATCTAGGTCTGGCATAATCCTATTCCACTCATGCCTTGGGTTCCAACTCACGATATTCTGCTATTCCATGAAGCAAAATTTAAAACACAAGTTGTTGCCTCCCTCTCTACTGAGCGATCTCCCATTGATCCTTCAAAATTCTGCCCCACAACTGGAAAAGCATGATACTGTGACAATTGCATAAGCGTTTAAGCTAGGTAGCTGTAAGTCTAAATCCCCACATGACCATGTATTACATTTATGATCTTGGGCAAGAAACTGGCTCTCAGAGCCTCAGTTTCCGCATCTGTCGAATTCTTGTACTATCACTCACCTTGAAATGTATTATGAGAACTCAGTGACTGAACACACACACACACACACATGCAGCACCCAACATAAAGTCTGGCTCTTAGAGTTTCTTCCTTGAATGTTCGTTTTCTACCCTCTTCTTTCTCTACTTCCAGTACAACCCCATCTCTGTCCAACCTATTACTGTACTTATCACTTCTGGAATGTGCCCAGGGTTTATATATCAACGCATTTGCCGCTAAAGGGATGAGCACAGCGCCTTAAAGTGTGGGCTCACAACAACTATTTGGTAACAGATTAATTTATCAGTAAACCCACGGATTCTACCAGTTCCCCGGGCATTCACAGTGACAGAAAAGCACACTTTCTTCACTAGGAGGAGCTACCTAGTTTGCACTACTTAATAAGTCATTCTTCCTGTGAGGTTACTAATTCAAGAATGTTCTGGGGGTGGAAGCTGTTATCTGAAAACTGTATAAGGATATTTTGTAGTTACCTTTTAGCCGGAATGTTGCATGAACTCCTGAAAATACCGGCCGAATTAGGGCCCCCACGCCGGTCCCGGTCTACCAAACGCAGGATTTCTGTTTTCAGGCCCTACTTTCCAGAGTACACACCGGGCTGCCCGGCCGCGCTTACCTTTTCCCTGGGCTTGATGTATTTGTGCAGCACCCCGCACAGTTCCAGGTAGGTTCCATACCACTCGAAAGCTTTCTTTCCTCGCTGCTGGAAGAACTTCTCCCAATAGTCAACGGAGCCAAACTCCTTCGAGCTTTTAGGTAAGAGATTCATAGTCCCACTACCCGAGCTGCGTCTTCAAGATTCCTGCTCTCTGTGTGGTACCATCAGAGGGGCTTCCCCACACCTTGGCTCTGGGACACCGCTGAGGGAATTCTTTCCACTGACAAACAGCCTCATTTATTTGTTTCCAACTCAAAATCCAAAGGGATGATTCTCACACGCTCACCGCACCCGCGAGACACTGACCCTAATAAACGTTCATCCCTTGATCCACGCCCAATGCCCCGACCCACGTGGGGAGCCCCTCACACTTTTTCAGAGTTCGGTTTCAGAACCGGCTATCATATCCGGGTGCGAGGCTTCGCGATTGGTCGGTTGCCCAGACCATCCAAGCAGCTCATTGGTCAGTGATTTTCGTTCCTGACACCTAAGTGGCTACAACGACCTCGCCTCACAACGGCGACTCCGTCGCCGGCTCCTCGCGTTTATTTACGTGAGCCGGAAAGGGGCGGGGCCGCGGGCCAGAGGCGGGGCGGAACCCCGGCTGTCCCAGTGAGCGCCCCACGGGGGCAGCCTTCTCAGCTCTGGACTTTCCAGCTTTGGGAGAGAGCTCCGCCCGAGCTCGGTGCTCCTGACCTCGGTGTTTCGTCTTTGAACTTTCTTTCTAATCAAGAGCCACCCAAGGACTGAGCGCCGCTTCCAGTGCGCACACTGTGGGAGGGGGCCTCCGAAAGGAAAAACCTGTAGATTAAAAGCAAAGGGCCTGTGCCGATTCACCAGGTCTACTTCCCAAGAATTTGCATTTCTAAACAGTTCCTTGGTGATACCAACGATGTGATACTCCGGGATCACACTTTGAGAACTCCTGTTAAGGCAAAATGGATGTTTCCAACTCCACAATTTTAATACACTATCTAAAAGCCCTCTACGAGAACCTGAAAAAACATGTATTTTCATGTACCACTTGCTGAGTTCACATTATTTGCTCTCTACTTAAGATAAGGTGAACCTCGGAGGCTTCAGCTACGGCAGCATGCAGGGTTCCTAAGGGATGTGACATATGTTCTTTCAAAGAGCACTTATTGAGAGCAAAGGACACTGTGCTTGAATTGTTCCCCAATACCAAAGTAACAAAATAACAGCCTCTGCCTTCTCCCCTCAAGTATTGATTCAACATTTTAAGCGTGTAAATATGAGCCCATCACTGTGGTGAAAGCTAAGGATGCAGTAGTAAGGAAGACAACGGTATGGAAGAACACATCAAACAGTTATAAAAAAGAATCTGTAATGAGAATCTGAGAATAAGTGCTGTGAAGGAGAAGTATAAGCGTCCACAAAAGTAGATATCTTTCGAAATGTCTTACTTTAGGGGGTGACTAGAGAAGACTTTCCTAAGGAAGGGACAAAAAGATTTTAAAAAATTTTGTAATCTTACTGCTTCGGTAAATATTGCACACCTAAACTTGTTCCAGTAGTATCAGGATGACATAGGCGAGAACCAAGAAGTATTCTCAACAGCTGGAAGTCTTTGCAGGAATCTTTGGCTGCTGCTTTTCTCTCTGTCTCTATTGTCCCTTCTTATAAGGAAATGATATTGGAAAAGGTCGTAAGAAGTGATTTCGATCACAGCCCAAGCTCCAGCCCCTTACTTAATGCCCTAAAAATACAATTAATGTTTGCACTGTGTCTAAGACCTAGAGGGGAAGTAACTCACCTGTCTCCATCTGTGTGCTTGCTCCCTTCTTTAAGCTTAGGAAAGCAGTAACAACCAAAGCACTTTAAACTAATAAAACATGTGGGGAAGTTTCCTAAAAGTGTTTGAATGACTAATGCAGAAATACTTTAGATATAATGCTAGACTCTATCTTTTTAAATACCCATAAGTAAAACATTTCTTTCAAGTTTTGCCAATGAAATGTAATTAGTAGGTGTCATTAGTATCATTATTTAATTTAAACCAATTAGATATTAAAATATTTTGTGTTTTATTAGGATCCTCTGAGTGTTTACCAGTACGTATGATTTTTTTAATTGAAGTATAGATGTACAACATTATATGTTACAGGTATAAAATACAGTGATTCACAACTTTTTAAAGTTATATTCCATTTATAGTTAGTGTAAAATATTGGCTATATTGTACAATATATCCTTGTAGCTTATTTAGTTAGTTTTGAATTTGGGCTGCACCGAATATTCATTGATGTGCACGGGCTTTCTGTAGTTGCAGGGAGTGGGGGCTATCCTCTAGTTGTGATGCATGAGTTTCTTTTTGTGGTGGCTTCTCTTGTTGCAGAGCATGGGCTCTAAGGCCTTGGGCTTCGGCAGTTGCAGCTTGTAGGCTCTAGGGCACAGGCTCCATAGTTGTGGTGCACAGACTTAGTTCCCCTTGACATGTGGCATCATCCCAGAGCAGGGATTTAACCTGTGTCCCCTGCATTAGCAGGCAGATTCTTAACCAATGAACTACCAGGCAAATCCGTGGTACCTTATTTTATACCTAGGAGTTTGCACCTTTTAATTCTGTACTGCTATTTTGCCCATCTCTCCTCCCTCTCCTCACTGGTAACTACTAGTTCTCTATATCTCTGAATCTACTTTTGTATTATAGTCTTTAGTTTGTTGTACCTTTTAGATTTCACATATAAGTTATACCATATAGCATTTGTCTTTCACTGATTTATTTCAGTTAGCATAATGCCCTCCAAGTCCATCTACATTGCTTCAAATGGCAATATTTCACGGCCATTTTTATGACTGGATTCCATCCAGTGTGTGTGTGTGTGTATGTGTACTACATCTTCTTTATCCATTCATCTGTTAATAGATACTTAAGTTGTTTCCATAAAATTGTAAATAATGTTGCTATGAACATTGGGATGCATTTATATTTTCAAACCAGTATGATTTAAAATGTAAACTGAGCTTAGATAGAGACATTCAATATTGTGAGTTTTTTTCCTAAAAATATAAATCCAGACCTCTAAATGTGTAATTTGCAGTTAGTCTTACTTAATTGAAACAGAAGGGTTTTTTTGTAATAAAACTCAATTAATTAATTGTTGCAAAATGAGGAATGGATAATTAAAATCACTTCTGACAATTTAGGGGGCAGAGGATGGGAGAGAGTTTGTGTTAGGCAGAATAATGTCCCTCCAAAGATGTTCATCTTCTAATTCCCCAAATGTGAATATGGTAGGTTACATGGCAAAGGGTAAGATAATCAGCTCACATTAAAGTGGAGAGACTAGTCTAATTTATCCAGAGGAGCCCAGTGTAATCACAAGAGTCTTTAAAATTGGAAGAAGTGGAAGAGGGAGGCAGAACCAGATAGGTGGTAGCATGAGGAGAAAGACTGGCTTAGTGTGGCTAGCTTTGATGATGGGGTAGGAGGACCATGAGTTAAAGTAAGTGCCTCTAGAAGCTGCAGAAGTCAAGGAAAAGGATTATTTTCTAGAGTCTTTAAGGGAGCACAGCCCTGTGGACACCTTGATTTTAGTCAATACTTTCAGGCTGCTGACCTCCAGAACTATAAGGTAATACATTTGTATTGTTTAAGTTACCAAGTTTTTGTTAATTTGCTACAGTAGCAACAGGAAAAGAACAGCATAAACATGAGAGGAAGTGTGTGGTTGGGCAGATTACAGTGGAAGGGGAGCAGCAGAAGATAAAGCTAGAAACTAAAGTGAAGGTCAGGTTTTGAGAAGAATAGAATTCTTCTGTTCTAAGCATTTGGACTGAACTTGTCTGGCTGCAAGGAGCCAATGGAGAACCAGCTTTGTTACAGTTGAAAATAAGTGATAATATGAGACATGTTGTTCTTAGGAAGAATGAAAGCATTGTGATGACTAATTATCTATATAGGGTATAAAAGACTGTGGAAACTGACAGACTTTATTTTGGGGGGGGCTCCAGAATCACTGTAGATGAGACTGCAGCCATGAAATTAAAAGATGCTTGCTCCTAGGAAGAAAAGCTATGACCAACCTAGACAGCATATTAAAAAGTAGAGACATTACTTTGCCAACAAAGATCTGTCTAGTCAAGGCTATGGTTTTTCCAGTAGTCATGTATGGATGTGAGAGTTGGACTATAAAGAAAGCTGAGCACCAAAGAATTGATGTTTTTGAACTGTGGTGTTGGAGAAGACTCTTGAGAGTCCCTTGGATTGCAAGAAGATCTAGCTAGTCCATCCTAAAGGAAATCAGTCCTGAATATTCTTTGGAAGGACTGATGTTGAAGCTGAAACTCCAATACTTTGGGCACTTGATGTGAAGAACTGACTCATTTGAAAAGACCCTGATGCTGGGAAAGATTGAAGGCAGGAGAAGGGGATGACAGAGGATGAGATTGTTGGATGGNTAAAGGAAATCAGTCCTGAATATTCTTTGGAAGGACTGATGTTGAAGCTGAAACTCCAATACTTTGGGCACTTGATGTGAAGAACTGACTCATTTGAAAAGACCCTGATGCTGGGAAAGATTGAAGGCAGGAGAAGGGGATGACAGAGGATGAGATGGTTGGATGGCATCACCACCTCAACAGACATGAGTTTGAGTAAACTCTTGGAGTTGGTGATGGACAGGGAGGTCTGGTGTGCTACTGTCCATGGGGTCGCAAAGAGTTGGGCATGACTGAGCAACTGAACTGAACTGATAAAAGACTGAGGGACTCAAAGTGGCTTCCACCTAGGCCTCTGGATGACTTTCATCTATAGAAAGAGGGCATATTTCTCTGTGTAGAACTGTTGTTACAGGAATTTAGAGGTCACTACAATAGTAAAACCCAGAGCCAGAGCTAAAAGCCAGTCTCCCCATCCTGCATGCCTATCCCAGGGCTCATACCCTTTTCACATTCTGTCAGTGGTATCCAATTGGAGTTAGCGGTCCAAACATGAAAAGGCTTCATAAGTGGGATATAAAACCGTTTAAAGGGAATTTCTCCTTGGTGTACAGGGAGTGTCTCATATAATGCTGGAAACTGTTTTACACTGGAAATCTCCTTCGCGAATGGGTTTGTTTTCCACATTTGAGAAGTTAAGAAATAAATGGTTTCCTATGTCTTTGAACAATTAAAGGCACACATGATATCTTAGGATAACGTGGCACCATTTTATTAGCTAGCATCAACCATTTTTGAAGGTATTGTTGACCTGAGAAGTCATTCTTTAGATGACACTGGATTCCTAAGGTTGGGAATAACAGTATTTTTTTAGGTTGTATGTCACTTGCAGTTTACCAAGAATTTTCTCATCTATTACTTTGAATTCATGGGATAGACACACACATACATGCACACACATACATAACTAAGGCAAAACTCCAGTTGTTTAAAAATAAATGAAAAAGTTATATGTGATTGAGTGAATTCAGCCATGCCTGCCTCTGGGTACAATACTTGATTCCCAGGATTTTATTTGTTTGGCAGTTTCCTGCTCTGTCACTGTAGACATCCATTGTGTTCTAATTTTCTGATATGCATGGACTACAAAGTATTTGTATCCACTTTTATGGGGAAAGCAAAGGGCATAGTGTACATGGCAAGTGTTTACCTTCAGGACCAGCAGGCTATAACATTTTGAAAACTAGAAAGCCAGGAAAGATGAGGGAATGATGCCAAAGACAATGGCCTGTCTCTGTGCATTGGACCCCTACATCAGAAAGCTCATAAAGCCCTCCTTTTGGATCCTGCCTTTGTATTTTGCAATCTGGAAACTGGGAAAGATTACAAGGCTAAACCATTAAAATGTTTTCTCCATACAGACTCACAGATTTCGAAAACAAACCTGTGGTAACCAAACAGAAAGTTTGTGTCAGGCTGGTGGGGAGGGGAGGGTGGATAAATTAAGAGTTTGGAATTAACATACACACACTAATATATATCAGAGAAGGCAATGGCTACCCACTCCAGTGTCCTTGCCTGGAGAATTCCATGGACAGTGGAGGCTGGTGGGCTATAGTCCATGGGGCTGCAAAGAGTCAAACATGTCTGAGTGACTAACAAGAGAGAACTAATACCAACAAGGACTTACTATATTGTGCAAGGAACTTGTCTCAATATTCTGTAATAACCTATATGGTAAAATAATGAATATATGTGTACGTATAGAGTCACTATGCTGTACACCTGAAACTAACACAACATTGTAAATCGACTATACTCCAATAAAACTTTTTAAATGTTTTCTCCATAATTTTTTTCCTAAATTTCAGTTATTTTGCAGGAAATGAAAAAAAACCTTGGAAAATAAGTTATTTTTGAATCAAACTAGCACTCAGCACACCTAGCACAAGCAACTCATGTATCCCATTTTATTGGACGCTCTCTGTTGTCAGCCCATAAAAAAATATTTTTCTACCACCAAAGAAAAGGATTTTAAAACAACATCTAATAAATAAAGATTTCTTAAGTGTTCCACCTAAAGTCATTTTAAAAAACATTCAGATCCAGAGAACTTCCAAAAAACAGAACAGAATTCCCTCTAGTGCAACAAAGAAGTTATATATAATCTTTTTCTAAAACTAGAATACTTTTCTTACCATGAGAATGCAAGGAAGGTCTGCCTCTAAAAATCAACTCAAACAATGGTGCCAAAACTTTTTACTGTCTTTAATCCATCTCATCTTTGAGCAGTATACCTTTATGCTCATTGTTCTGATACTAAGAAGAGAAAAATTTTCCCCAGTATGTGGAAATTTCATCCAAGCAGCTGTTCTAGTTTTGAAAACTCAACAAAGAAATGTTCTTAGGAAATATGGTGTGGGAATTTTTGGAGAGAGATGGCAGAAAGGGGACTCTTGGCTAAATTTAACCCCTGTCATGTTATAGGAAACTCTGTAGTACAGAGGTTAAGAACATTGGATTTAGAATCAGAAAGATCTAGCAGTCTCTCAGTATGTAAATTCAGTCAAACCTCAAGCCTTCTAATCCTTTGCCTAATGGCCCCCTTTGCTTCCTTTCCCCTTGTCCAACCTCAACCCATTTACCACACAGCAGCCACAGTGATTTTTTAAAAATATGTAGCAATTTTCCCAGTGAGATATATTTCACATAATAAAATTCCCCATTTAAAAATGTATACTTTTGTTTTAGTATACTCACAATGCTATGCAGCCATCATCATCTAATTCCAAAATATTTCTACCATCTTGCAATCATTAATCTAATCTTTCTATAGATTTCCTATTCTGGATATTTCATTAAAAAGAAATCATATAGTGTGTAGTCTTTTGTGACTGGCTTCCTTCACTTAGTATAATGTTTTCAAGGTTCATTCATGTTGTAGCATGTAACCGTACTTCATTCCATTTTTTGGTTGAATGCTATTTCATTGTATGGATAGACAAAATGTGGTGTTTCTACTTAACCATAGATGAATATTTGGGTTGTTGACACATTTTGACTATTCTGTACAAGTTGTTGTATGGATGTATGTTTTCAATTATCTTGGATATATATCTAGGAGTAGAATTGCTAGGTCATATGATAACTCTATGTTTAACTTTTTGAGGAAAACAATGATCATTTAGAAGATCATGGCATCGGTCCCATCACTTCATGGGAAATAGATGGGAAACACTGTCAGACTTTATTTTTGGGGGCTCCAAAATCACTGCAGATGGTGATTGCAGCCATGAAATTAAGACGCTTACTCCTTGGAAGAAAAGTTATGACCAACCTAGACAGTATATTCAAAAGCAGAGACATTACTTTGCCGACTAAGGTCCATCTAGTCAAGGCTATGGTTTTTCCTGTGGTCATGTATGGATGTGAGAGTTGGACTGTGAAGAAGGCTGAGCGTTAAAGAATTGATGCTTTTGAACTGTGGTGTTGGAGAAGACTCTTGAGAGTCCCTTGGACTGCAAGGAGATCCAACCGGTCCATTCTGAAGGAGAACAACACTGGGATTTTTTTGGAAGGAATGATGCTAAAGCTGAAACTCCAGTACTTTGACCACCTCATGCGAAGAGTTGACTCATTGGAAAAGACTCTGATGCTGGGAGGGATTGGGGGCAGGAGGAGAAGGGGACGANTGCCAAAGAATTGATGCTTTAGAACTGTGGTGTTGGAGAAGACTCTTGAGAATCCCTTGGACTGCAAGGAGATCCAACCAGTCCATTCTGAAGGAGATCAACCCTGGGATTTCTTTGGAAGGTATGATGCTAAAGCTGAAACTCTAGTACTTTGGCCACCTCATGAGAAGAGTTGACTCATTGGAAAAGACTCATGCTGGGAGGGGTTGGGGGCAGGAGGAGAAGGGGACGACTGAGGATATGATGGCTGGATGGCATCACCGACTCGATGGACATGAATCTGAGTGAACTCCAGGAGATGGTGATGAACAGGGAGGCCTGGCATGCTACGATTCATGGGATTGCAAAGAGTCAGACACGACTGAGCGACTGAACTGAACTGAGCCATCCAAATCTTTGGATTTTCTCTCTTAAGGATCTTATAAGCTTTTTATTCTGTACCCTGCTAGCCATAAAAATATTTTTTTTGATGTTGCTTAACTTTTTATCTCTTTCAAATATCTTTGAGGAGGTGCTTGGTCTGAATCCAGTATATGCAAATTCTTTGAAATAATTGCCAAATATATAAAATATCTATTAACAAGGTAATTCTTGTCATAGAGGCATGAAAAACTACTTTAAGTATTTGAGAAGAGAACATAGCTGAATTACTTTTTACTTGAGTGAAAAAAATTGCTATCTTGACATACAATGTAAAACCCCATAAAACACCAACAAATTTGAAGATATGTAAGTTAGGAAAAAAAAGTGTCATAACAAGCATCATTAGCAAACTAAAGATAAGAAAAAGTACAATGTACAATACTCTAATCAAAAAAGTAATTTCTTAAAAAGGAAAAATGGACTGTATATATATATTTAGAAAATAAATGTAAATGGTTATAAATTTAAATTATGTAAAATAATGATAGATATGGCTTCTAATAGAGAAATGCAGACTAACAGCTTCGAGATACCATGCCAATAAAGAAAAAATCATGACACCCTACATTGGTGAAGATGTGAATGTGAACTTTTTGTAAGAGTACAAGTTGGTACAACCTGTATGGAGATAAATTTGGTTATTACTATAAAAATTACAAATACACTTGCATTTTGAAGCAAATTCACTGACAAGATTGTATCCTGCAGATTTTTTTAAGAAAATATTTGCAATTTACTTGTAATTTTAATTAGTTGCAACAACTTTAATGTACATCAATAGGAAACGAATATTTTTAAAAATATGGTAGAGCTATAAGAAGAATATTACATAGCAGTCAAAAAGAATTAAAAAGTCTTTCTGTACTGATGGAAATTATCTCTAAACTACCTTGTTAAATTAAGAAAGGAAGATGCAAAATTGTGTATAAAATAGCTATCTCTATGTAACAAGGTAGGAAATAGAAAATGTATATACATATATTTATATAAATTGCTTGAATTTTCATGGTATATCTCTGGAAGGAAGGCCAAGAACCTAATATTACAGGCTTTTGTGGGGAAGGGAACCAATGTTTTAGTACATGAGTACACATGGAGACTCTTCAGTTCAGTTCAGTTCAGTTCAGTCCAGTCACTAAGCAGTGTTCAACTCTTTGCAACCTTATGAACTGCAGCACACCAGGCTTCCCTGTCCTCACCATCTCCTGGAGTTTGTTCAAACTTGTGTCCATTGAGTTGGTGATACCATCCAACCATTTCATCCTCTATTGTCCCCTTCTTCTCCTGCCTTCAATATTTCCCAATATCAGAGTTTTTTCGAATGAGTCAGGTCTTCACATTAATTGGCCAAATTATTGGAGCTTGACCTTCAGCATCAGTCCTTCCAAAGAGTATTCTGGATTGATTTATTTTAGGATTGACTAATTTGATCACCTTGCTGCCCAAGGGACTCTCGAGTCTTCTCCAACACCACAGTTTAAAAGCACCAATTCTTTCACCCTCAGCCTTCTTATGATCCAACTCTCACATTCATACATGACTACTGGAAAAACCATAGCCTTGACTATAAGGACGTTTGTCAGCAAAATGATGTCTCTGCTTTTTAATACATTGTCTAGGTTTGTTATAGCTTTTCTTCCAAGGAACAAGCATCTTTTAATTTCATGACTATAGTCACCATCTACAGTGATTTTGGAGCCCAAATCCATGTCATTGTTTCCATTGTTTTCCCATCTATTTGCCATGAAGTGATGGGGCCAGATGCCATGATCTTAGTTTTCTGAATGTTAAGTTTTAAGCCAGTTTTTTCACCCTCCCCTTTTACCCTCATTGAGAGGCTCTTTAGTTCTTCACTTTCTGCCACTAGAGTGGTATCATCTGCATATCTGAGGTTATTGATATTTCTCCCAGCAATCTTGTTTCCAGCTTTTGATTCATCTGGCCTGGGATTTCACATGATGTTCTTGGCAGGAAAGCTATGACAAACCTAGACAGTGTGCTGAAAAGCAGAAGCATTACTCTGCCAACAAAAGTCCATGTAATCAAGGCTATGTTCTTCCCAGTGGTCATGTATGGTTGTGAGACCTGGGGATTGTAAAGAAGGCAGAACACCAAAGAACTGATGCCTTTAAACTGTGGTACTGGAGAAGACTTCTGAAAATCCCTTGGAGAGCAAGGAGATCAAACCAGTCAATCTTAAGGTAAATCAACCCTGAATACTCATTGTTAGGTCTGATGCTGAAGCTCTGGTATTTTGGTCACCTCATGAGAAATGCAGTTGACTCATTAGAAAAGCCTCTGATGCTAGGAAAGATTGAGGGCAGAAGGAGAGGAGGGTGTCAGAGGATGAGATGGCTGGATGGCATCTCTAATGCAATGGACATGAACTTGCACAAACTTCAGGAGATGCTAAGGGATAGAGAGTCCTGGTGTGCTGCAGTCCATGGGGTCACAAAGAGTCAACTGGACAACCAAAAAACAACCTACTCTGCATAAGTTAAATAAGCAGGGTAACAATATACAGCCTTGATGTACTCCTTTACTAATTTTGAACCACTCTGTTGTTCAATGACTCATTCTAACTTTTGCTTCTTGACCTGCATACAGATTTCACATGAGACAGGTAAAAGAGTCTGGTATTCCCAAGTCTTTAAGAATTTTCCACACTTTGCTGTGATCCACACACTCAAATGCTTCAAAACAGTCAATAAAGCAGAAGTTGTTTTTTTTTTTTTTTTCTTTCTGAAATTGTCTTGCTTTTTCTATGACCCAATGGATGTTGGCAATTTGATTTTTGGTTTCTCTGCCTTTTTAAAATCCAGCTTGAACATTTGGAATTTCTCAGTTCATGTACTGTTGAAGCGTAGCTGAAGGATTTTGATCATTACCTTGCTAGCATGGATATGAGCATGATTGTACAACTCTATGGTAGTTTGAACATTCTTTGGCATTGCCCTCTCTGGGGTTGGTGTGTAAACTGACCTTTTCCAGTCCTATGGCCATAGCTAAATTTTCCAAATTTGTTAGCATATTGACTGCAACACTTAAATAGCTCAGCTTGAGTTCCATCACCTCCACTAGCTTTGCTTGTAGTAATACTTTCTAAGGCCCACTTGACTTCATATTCCAGCATGTCTGGCTCTAGGTTAATGACCACAGCATCATGGTTATCTTGGCCATTAAGACATTTTTTTGCAGTTCTTTTGTGCATTATTGCCACCTCTTCTTCATCTCTTCTGCTTCTGTTAGGTTCTTACTATTTTTGTCATTTATTGTGCCCATCTTTGCATGCAATGTTCCCATGGTATCTCTAATTTTCTTGAAAAGATCTCTAGTCTTACCCATTCAATTATTTTTGTCTATTTCTTTGAACTGTTCACTTAAGAAGCCTCTTTTCTCTATCCTTGGTATTCTTTGGAATTCTACATTCAGTTGGGTATATCTTTCCCTTTCTCCTTTGGTTTTTGCTTCTCTTCTATTCCTGGCTATTTGGGAGGCCTCCTCAGACAACAAGTTTGCCTTCTTGCATTTCTTTTTCTTTGGGATGGTTTTGTTCACTGCATCTTGTGCAACATTATGAACCTCTGTCCATTAGATCTAATCCCTTGAATCTATTTGTCACTTTTACTGTATAATCAGAAGGGATTTAATAAGGTCATATCAGAATGGCCTAGTGGTTTTCATTACTTTCCTCAATTTAAGTCTGAATTTTGCAATAAGGAACTTAAGATCTGAGCCTCAGTCAGCTCCAGGTCTTATTTTTGCTGACTGTATAGAGCTTTTCCATCTTTTGCTTCAAAGAATATAAACAATCTGAAATCAGTATTGACCATCTGGTGATGTCCTTGTATAGAGTCATCTCTTGTGTTGTTGGAAAATGGTGTTTGCTATGACCAGTGCATTCTCTTGGCAAAGCTCTGTTAGCCTTTGCCCTGCTTCATTTTGTACTTCAAGGCCAAACTTTCCTGTTAATTCAGGTATCCCTGGACTTTCTACTTTCGCCTTATGACAAAAAGGACACCATGCTTTTATTTGTGCCTTTTGATTTTTGAGCCATTTGAGTCTCTTGCTTGTTCAAAGTATTAACTTTAATTAAATATTATAATAAACTATAAAATATGTATATTTTTACATTTATTCAATTAAAAATTATTTACTACATGATTCTGATGACTATTCTGATGAAAGAATAAAACACTAGACACAGAGAGACATGGGGGAGTAAATAATACATAAATCAGCCTTCAAAGACAATCATTACAGTGTTGGTGGAAACAAATATTTATCAAAAGATGATCTAAATTAAAATGAGAATTCCCTTGACCCATCTTCTGCGAAGCGCAGCCTCACTGGACACTGAAGAGTCCAGGTGCACTACTCCAGCACACCCAAAGAGGCAGACTCAGGGCTAGCTAGGAGCTGACGCCAGATAGCTCTCTGGTATCCAGGTTGACTTTGAGCACTTTACATAGTTTTCCTAATTTTTCACTTTATATTTCTGTTGGGTTTCTTTAAAATGGGAAATTTCAGCAGAAAAAAATAATAGATCCCATACTATTTGAGGAAAGACCTTTTTGTCACTTCACTGTTTGCCAGGGGAGGTGGGGTTCGTCCTTTAAAATAATCGGCTAGAACTCCCTGTAATACTTCATTCATTCACTTATTCTTTATTTGTTCATTTCAGTCATCTCCTTCCTTCCTGGGCTTTGGGGTTAGGGAAATAATGTGTGTAAATCCTGACATGGGCTTTCAGAGAGCTAGAGCTTTCTCTCTTCTTCATTTTGTGAACAGCAAGCACAGTAACACCAATGTTAGTGTCCCTCTCCTAGGACACTTCATTTCTCAGGTACCACAAGCAGGAAAATCAGTTCAGTCTCCTGGGTCTTCATTTATTGCATCTAAATAATCAATTAATTTTTTTCCTTTTTTTTTAACTTCATGGAGGAATAATTGGGAATAATTAGCATAATTTTTATATATTCAAATACACTTTCTATTTTATTATGTAAGAAGGAAGACAAAGAAGATACAACCTAGAGCAGTGTTTTGGAAGCTCCAGAGCAAACTGCTTTCTAAACATGGAGGAGTGAGTGATGGCGCAGAAGAATAGGACAGTAGAGTTACAAGGTGGCTGCCTGATTCATCTAGAGAAGTGAAGCGTGTTGGCAGTTGTACAGCTCATGAGTTGAGCAAAGGGCCAGTATGAAAAGATGAAAATCCAGACCTCTTTTTCTGGAGATGATGCTCAGGATTTAATTAAACAATAGGTGTGGGAAAATGTTTTGCTGATTTTGCAGAATATGTCTTAGCATTTTAGAAGCATCTGGAATGATAGGTATTACCAGTAAAATTTCCTCGAAATGCTACCTCTGAGACAGGATGGGCGCAGAGTCCACTGGAGAGTGCTCTAATAAGCAACACCATGTGAAGGAAACTCAGGATACAGGACCAGTTAGGAGGAAAAGCAGAGTTGCAAAGCAGTAGAAGCGGAGCCCTAAACTGATTCTATGGGGGTCTGGAATTGGCACTGAAGAGCTATCCCAAATTAGGGCAAAGGGCCCAAATCTTTACCCCCCTCACCATTTTAATGACCCCCTAAAAAGGTGTGTGATTTTGGACACAGCTGTTTTCTTCAGCCAAAAACAAATTTTGGAAGAGTGGGGTGGGTGCAGGGCTGAGAGCTGTCCACACTAGTACTTCCAACATCTGGAAAAATTAATGCTTCAATCCTGATTGTGGGCATCTGGTCAATTACCGTAGCATTCAGTACAAATGAGGATGATCATGTTAAGGATGGAATTTTACTCATAAATTGCCACATATACCAAAAATTCAGTTCACACTAATCTTTGTCTAAGAATAGTATGGATAAACCCATTGAACTTTTTTTCTTGGGGGGGGGGGAATACCAGGTGCCTGCTTTCAGTTATTCAAACAGTCACTTCCAGGATTTCTCCAAAACCTGAAAGAGGAGGGTTTGTGTTTGGCACTGGCATTAACCTATATTCCTGGCACAGGTCTTTATCCCCTCAAACACACACCTGAGAACTCAAATAGCTCACAGTTGGAACTGCCTGCAATCTAACTTGTGATGACAAAATGGAAAGGTTCAAGCCAAGAAAATTTAAAAAGACATAAGGCATGACAGATGATGCCTCACGTGAAGAAAGCCAAGGGCAAGCTAATCCACCCTTACCTGAGGGCATTCAGATATGAAAAAAATCGTGTACAAATCACAGCTGAGCGCTTCTCAGTCAGCAGGAGCAGAAGCAAGGCTGTGTCATGTGTGTAGGTGAAGAAAGTGGCTGTACACACAGTGTGATTATGAGTAGTGGAAAAAGCTCTTAGTTTTCAGTCCTGCCTCCAGAAGTAGTTTATTTCCTGAAATTTCACTGTTCCTTACTTACTGGCTCTGATTCTTGTTAAAGATGCAACAAGAATAGAGTAACCTATTCTGTTTAGAAGTAGGTTTATCCTGATCATGCCAGGGACTAGCTGGTGAACTTGGACAGACACTTCTTTGGGACTGAAATTCTTGACTTGATAGGATGTCTGCAATGTTGATACCTTTTGCTTTTTTCGAATGCATTTATGATCCAGCATTGGTGGCATAATGGTGAACATAGCTGATTTCCTAGCAGTTGATTCGCTTCGGATTCCCAGCCAACACACAGTGTTCTGGCCTTCTCTGGTGGCTAGACAGTAAAGAATCCACCTGCAGTGCAGAAGACCTGGGTTCAATCTCTGGTTTGGGAAGATCTCCTGAGAAGGGAGTGGCTTCCCACTCCAATACTCTTGACTGAAGAATTCCATGAACAGAAGTGGGCTACAGTCAATGGGGTCATAAAGTGTTGGACATGACTGAGCGACTAACACTTTCACTTTCATTGCATTTATGGCTCTTGATTATTGTTATTTCTAGA
Source organism: Neotragus pygmaeus (assembly GCA_006410875.1). Classification (NCBI taxonomy): domain Eukaryota; kingdom Metazoa; phylum Chordata; class Mammalia; order Artiodactyla; family Bovidae; genus Neotragus; species Neotragus pygmaeus. Next base: position 220,987 of record SJYV01034210.1, on the reverse strand, counting down.
TCTTCATAATTATCATCACCTACTTTAAAAGTTCTGGTTTGGTTCCATTGCTGCTATTGGATATTCAGCAACATCTGTGTTTAAAAACAGCACAAATTTTCAATCATGGATCCAATATATTCAGTTCTAAAAAAAGTTCTGTGGCTTTTCCATTTTATCTGGTGTGAATGTGTGTGTGTGTGTGTGTGTGTGTGTGTGTGTGTTGGAGGAAAGGGAGTAGAATAGGTAGATCACACTTCTGAATATGGACTCTAGCCCATTCTCTGAATTCTCTAAATATTCCTTTACATTCCACCAGAGCAACTGATCAAGAAACCCTTATGCAAAGTGAAGGACAGGTAGTCTCTTTGGATATTTTATAGTTCCACTGTAGGGTGCAGGGGCTTCTGGGGTAGCCCAAATGGTAAAGAAGCTGCGTGCAATGCAGAGACCAGGTTCAATCCCTGGGTTGGGAAGATCACTGGAGAAGCGCATGGCAACCCACTCCAGTGTTGTTGCCTGGAGAATCCTGTGGACAGAGGAGCCTGGTGGTCTACAGTCCATGGGGCTGCAAAGAGTCAGCAACTGAGCAACTAACACACACACAGTAGGTTGCAGACTTGGCCCTGTTACAATCCTTCTCATGAACCTTTCTCATTGCACCTCAGTATCTCACCATAGTGACTAATTTTAATTTTTGTGTTTTAATTTGAGTGGGTGGTTAAATGAATGGATAAATGGGCAAAAATAATGAACAAAAATAAAAAATAAGAGAAATAGCCAGCTTCCCAGCAGAAACCAACAGGGATGGGATTCTAAAGAAAATTATTTACTGAACAATACTACATACATCAACAAAGGGTACTGATGCTCCTGGAAACTAATAATACAAGATGTCATTGTTACACTCAGGCTGAAGGGCAAGAAAGAAAGCCACCTAGAAAGACAGAGGCACCCTTGCCAGACCATGGTGACAAAAGAGGGAGAAAGCAGAGAAGACACATTCTATAGTCCTCCTTTCCTTTCATCCATTGTTGGCGGCTCCCACTCTCCAAACTCCAATGGAAGACAGAGGTCAAGGATCATTCCAGGATTTAATCATTAAAGGTTAGTACCCAGAGTTTTAATAGTCAGAAAGGGATTTTGTAGATGAGGAATACAAATGGAGAACACCAGCACGAAGGATATGAGAGCAATTTTTTAGGGAGAGGAAAAATGCACGCAAATATAAGATCCTAGAAAGAAAATGGTGATTCATTAAAAGAAGAGTTAGGAAAAGGTCATAGCAAGTGACTTGGGACAATGGTGACTAATCCCAGTTACGCAGCATTTGACAATGCCTTTAAAGAGTTTTGATTCTCCCTCAATTCAAGATTCTCTTAAGTATTACTCTTGAGTGTCTGATGTATTCTCAAAATGGACAAGCTTAGACAGTATACTTTGTAGAATAAAACAATTAAAATAACTATAGCTATTTCCAGCCTACCAGACTTCTTTGTCCGTAGCAGGCACTGTGTTAAAAGTTATTCACAATTGATTTAATTTTATTCTCACAAAATCTATGAGAGAGATGTTATAATTTCTATTTCACAGTTGAAGAAATTGAAGATAATGGTGGAGTGACTTATCCAAAATTGTACAGCTGTGAAGTAAGAGAAACAGACTTGTATGACTTCATAGCCCACTCTCCTAAGTACTAGTTGATCACTTTGATGTTCTGGTTTGTATGCTTCCCCGGTGACGTTAGTGGTAAAGAACCTGTCTGCCAGTGCAAGAGATATAAGAGACACAATTTCAATCCCTGGGTCAGGAAGATCCCCTGGAGAAGGGCAGGGCAACCCACTCCTGTATTCTTGCCTAGAGAATCCCATGAACAGAGGAACCTAGTGAGTTACAGTCCATAGCACAGCAAACAGTTGGACATGACTGAAGTGACTTACCATGCACGCACACTGGTTTTTGGGGATCATGTGTGTAGAGTTTTCGTAAACTTGCATTTGAGCTGGAAGATTCAACAAGGGTTTTTTTTTTTTTTTTTTTGCTACTATAAACAATGAACAAGTGGTGTTGGTAAAGAATTAACAAGTGGTGTTGTTAGCTCCCTCAGAGTGCCAAGGAGGGAATGTAAGTGATTCAAATAACTGTTGAGAAGATCAATGTGATCAATCAATTGGAAAGCTAAATTTGTTTTTTCCCAAGACTACACAAAGGCAGTGGTACACCAAGGAAATGCACCATATAAGTTAGGACCCTATGTTGTATGTGAAATTAATTAGAACCTAAAGTATGCTAGCTGATCCCTGGGTTTGGAAGATCCCCTGGAGAAGGGAAAGGCTACCCACTCCAGCATTCTGGCCTGGAGAATTCCATGGACAGTATAGGCTGTGGAGTTGCAAAGAATTGGACATGCCTGAGTGACTTTCATTACTCACTCAGAACAAGGCAGTGTATTAGTGCCCAGACTGAAGCAAGGGGAAGACACCGCCAAAGAAACTGAAGAGGGTAAGTGTCAGGGTATGCTTATGTCATCCCGAAAGATATCTTTTTCTCCATTCAACTTTCTCACTGCCCATGTTACCTCTTTTGTTCTTCCTCTGTATTTCTCTATGCCTTTATAAGAGGTGTTAAAAGATTAATTGAGGCATATTAAAAATTTTAAGAGTTTATTTGGGCAAAAATTGATTTGAATCAGGCAGCAGCCAATCCAGGAAACAGACAGGAACTCCTAGGAGTTGTACAAAATGAAAGAATTTTGCAGCCACAAGGCAGAGAGGAAAGGAAGTTATACCAGGCAAAAATTGGGTTGGTTAATGCAAAGTTGCTTTCCTTTAGGGGATGGCAGAGGCCTATCAGGCAGATTACCTAACTAGTGCTGATCAGGCAATTCCTGAATGACTGGTTTAAGATTTCATTTCTGGAAGAGTTGAAAAGGTAATTAAGTCAAGTTTCGATTTGGTGATGTGAGGCTTAGCTTAAGAAACTATATTTTGGGATTGCTTATTTTCTTTTAAAAAATTCTCTTGTTTATCAAGATTCTTAGCTTGAGAGACGTAATTTAAAAAAAGGGGGGAAGGGGCATAATGGCTACTTCCAGCCACCACTCTGGCACTGTTACAATTTTGTTTTTGTTTTTCTTTGTTTTTGTTTTCTGAATCTCTGTGTGGCATTCACAGGTCACAATGCCTTATTCACTTTCTTTGAGTTGGTCGTTCTCTTTGTATCTTTTCCCAACATTGCATTCCTAGGGAAATCATTTGCAAGGTGGCTAGTGAGTGCAAACATCACTTAAATCTTTTGAAATAATTTTCTGTGTCAGAAAGACGTAGCATATGTCCCAAGGTCTGGAGTGTCAATGCAGTGCAGCGAGTAGCAGTGATCATAGTGCAAACACCTCATTGCTCAGCTGAAAGATAATCAGGGACTAACTTACCAAGAGAAATGACCACAGTGTAGGGATGTTTGGGAGCAGCTATTGCTTTAGCAGCAGATTCCACAGTATCTTCAAGAGTTAAGAAGAGATTCCTGATCATAGGCTCATTTGCACTCACCCCTAGGCAGAGGAGTAGAGATATATGAAAGGAAACAAATTTTGAACCGTTACTGTCTCCTTGTATTTCCATTTGAATCTGTGGCTTAGGACTGGAAAAGTAACTGCCATGGAGAGCAGTAAAATTTAAGGGTGTGTAGACTACACAGGTAGTTTTATTTTGGTTACCTTGCTCTGTGTCCCTTTCTTTGTAGAGTCTGAATGAAAGGGTCTATGTTTGGAACTGTTAAACAGAGACTGAGGACTAGAGACACTGAGGACTGACACTAGAGAAGGGGGTTGAGTTTATGCCAGAGAAACCGAGGCATTGAAAATAAGAATTCTGTGAAGGGCAGAGCCATGGGATCTCTGGCAGTGTGACAACACCAACAGTTGTTTGGAGGTTGAATTATCCCCTTTTGCAATGGCCTGAGATATATGAACACCAGCATTATTTTCCTAATAATTCCGGAACATGGTCAATAGATAAGGAAGTAAGAATGTAAAGAAACATTCTCAATCTGACCCCTCGGGAGGAAGCAGCTTACCTTGATACTGGTTATTTCTCTTACTAGTCAATTTGATTTTGAGGTGTCTAGCATTTGCTCAGGACCAGATGTCAGGGAAAGCCTTCTGCAGTTGTGAAATATGCACCCAAGATTTGATATCTTGTAATCTGGCAAGCACCGGATCGGCTGAGTGCCGAAGAATTGATGCTTTTGAACTGTGGTGTTGGAGAAGACTCTTGAGAGTCCCTTGGACTGCAAGGAGATCCAACCAATCCATTCTGAAGGAGATCAGCCCTGGGATTTCTTTGGAAGGAATGATGCTAAGGCTGAAGCTCCAGTACTTTGGCCACCTCATGTGAAGAGTTGACTCATTGGAAAAGATTTTGATGCTGGGAGGGATTGGGGGCAGGAGGAGAAGGGGATGAAAGAGGATGAGATCGCTGGATGGGCATCACTGACTCGATAGACATGAATCTGAGTGAACTCCAGGAGTTGGTGATGGACAAGGAGGACTGGCATTCTGCGATTCATGGGGTCACAAAGAGTTGGACACGACTGAGCGACTGAAGTGAACTGAACTGAACTGAACTGAACTGAATCCGGCAAGAATACAGGGAGTCAAGTGTACCTGGTAGAATCTTTTCTATGCATTTCACCCTTAAGAAAGTGTCAGAGTAAAACTGTAAATGACAGAAGACTTTAAAATGCCCATGATTAAATATTTGATGAGAGTTTATTACAATAGAATTGGCAATGATATTTGTTTATTTTCTGTGACATATGACATTCTTATGTAAAACTAGAATTATGGCTGATAACATTATACCACAAGACATATTTTGAAGAATCTCATACAATTTCTAGAACACATATTAATACTTGCATTTACACAAATATAACCAAATAAGTTTATAATCACTATTTGGCAATGCTTCCCATATAATTGTATGTATGCATGCTCAGTCATGTCCTACTCTTTGCAACCCCATATACTATAGCCCACCTGGTTCCTCCATCCGTGGGATTTTCTAGGCAAGAATACTGGAATGGTTGCCATTTCCTCCTCCAGGAAATTTTCTGGATCCAGGGATCACACTCTTGTCTCCAGAGTTTTCTGCTTTGCAGGCAAATGTTTTAATGCTGAGCCACCAGGGAAGCCCCTTCCCATATAATTAACATACCAAATAAACTCAATTAGTTTATCTGTCCCTTCTACAAGGAAACAGACAAAACCTTTAAAAATATGTTCCAGAGGACCTCTGGAAAATCTCCAACTTAGTTTGAGATCAGAAAGATTCCATTTAGAATTTGATTTGGGGGAGTTGTCAAATATTTTGAATATTTGACTAAATGAGATGATTGATCATTATAAAAACATGCTTAGCTATCTATTTAATGAAAGTGACAATAGAAGATTTTAAAGGCAAATAGAGAAATATTAATAGTTGTGAATAAAACTTTGCCTTTTTAATGTAGAGAGAACTGAGTTTTCTTAAGAAATGAAAGATCTGATAAAGACACTGTGAAACAGGAAATTATTTTGGTATGTCACAAAATGCTTATTTTCCAGGTAGCTTACCCAAAATGTGAAAACAAACCAAAAAAACAAACAACAACAAAAATAGTTTCACAATATCCTATCCGGAAAAGACCAATAGTTCAAGAAAACATTTTCTCGTTTTATCAGAGAAAAGACCAGATTTTGTACCAGTGTATTTAAACTCAAATTAAATATTAAAATTCATATTAAATATTAAAATTCATTCATTAAATATGGAAACAAACCCATTCAAATATTAGCAAACTTGACCACACATAAAATTCCTTTCCCAGGATTCCTTTTCCCCATTTACAACTACCTCTGCTCAGATTTTGTCCTATATTTTTTGTCTTTTTCATTCTAGAAAAAAAAGCTTTTTCTTTTAAACTTTCCTTATCTACTTTATCATTTCTAAGTAGTGATAGTTATATATATATTGATTAAAACTCTTAACCTTTAGAATCCTTTACTCATAGTGAAAATTGATAAGTAGGCCATTGTGAATTTTTTATAACAACAGTGAATTGGCAATTCTGTGCATTGTTAAACATAAAAATATGTTTCAAAATTTCTATAAGTATATTTTTGCTTGTAGCAAATATTTCAATGTCATAAAACATATGAACTAATGAATTCAAATATCTTGAGTTCCTCTGGTAAAGGAAAAAAAAAGTGAATAAATCTATGTTCAGTAATTAATGTTTCACTTTTCCATTATATTTAAACATGACCTAGATCTTCAATGAATTGTTGTTGTTTTTCAGTTGCTAAATTGTGTGTGACTCTTCTTGACCACACTGATTGTAACATGCCAGACTCCTCTGTCCTCCACTATCCCTCAGTTTGCTCAAGTTTATGTCCATTAAAATTCAGTTATGCTATCTTTCATCCTTTGCCACCCCCTTTTACTTTGCCTACAATCTTTGCCAACATTGGGTATTGTCCATTGAGTCGGCTCTTCTAATCAGGTGGGCAAAGTATTGAAGCTCCAATACTTGGGATGCTATCTGTAGGCTCTGGTGTGAGTTGGGTGTCTGGTCAGCAGAAACTGTGCATGAGAAAATTATTTTATTCTCTGCCCTTGGTCGTGAGTTCTTGACTGGGACCTCTTTGTCTCTAGAGCACCTCAGAAATGGGCAAGCACATCTAGGCTAAAAGTTTTCCACTATGGCCACTGTAATTTGAGATCAACTTTAGTAAGATGGTTTGTTCAGCTTTAAAACAGCATTGTATTCACCTGGCCTCACTGGATCTAGTATCTAGTTTAAGTCTGACCCAGCCCCACCCGAGATTCAGTTCACTTCCTATGTTGGACCCAGTCCAATCCCAGACTGAGTTCAGTTTCTAAGTCAGACATTGTCTGACCCTGAAAGCAGTTCAACCAATGTCCACTTTCTAAGTCAAACCCCGTTCAACTCCAGCTGGCTTTCAGACTCAATCCAAAATAATTGCTCAATGTAGTAACCCCAAAATGGCGGGTCTAGAATCTGAGAGGGACCTGCTGACTCCCTCCAAAAGCAATGAGAAAGCTGCCAGAGGCATCCATATCTGGTTTATAGCTACTCCCAATGACCATCGGGTGTCTCCTTTGGTTTCCTCTTCTGACCCCAGAACTGCCAAAAGACAAACTGGGGCATATAAAAATGCTGAGCTTATTTGAACAGAAATATATTTTAGTTACGCAGCATCTAACCCTGAAGATTAAAAAGGAGATCCAACAATCTCTACACAATGAAAGACTTTTAGAAACAGAAGGGAAAGGGAACAAGGAATGTTTAACAGTCAAGAAAGTGGGTGTTATTGAAAAATCACATTTTTAATGGGGATGACAGGGATCTATCAGGCAGATCATCAAATAGTGCTGACCAGGCAATTCCTGAATGACTGATTTAAGATTCTGTTTGTGGAACAACTGAAACCGTACTTCAATTTTTGTTTGGTGAAGTGACTTCATTTTGGACCTGCTGTATTATTTTTAATAGGGGGGATATCACACTGTGTTCTAAATACTTAACTGGCTCTCTCTGTCACTAGAACAGAAGCTTCTCGAAAGCACAGTCTGTGTCTTATTATCTTTGATTCCCTAACCTAAGCACCTTGTTTTATCTTTAGAAGGTAATCATTTCTTTAATTGTAGTGATTGATAAGGAGACTTTGAAAATAGACATCATTATTCCCATGTAACTTATTTTCCTTGTCATTTACACATATAATTGAACTCTCTCAACTTTCTTATGGATTGAATTTTTGTATACCATATTATCATCTAGATGCACAGGAGGTAGCAGCTATTTCTTAGAAACATTTTGGTGAATACTCTTGTATAAGAAAGAATCACCTTGGAGTTTAAGAGAGTTCTGATTTCCATACATCAAGTTTGCTTCAAGCAGTGAGGATCTGTATGTGGTCGAATGGAGAAAAGCCAGGAAGCATAGCTTTGGGGGCTGGAATGAAGTTTTATATGTATTTTAAAATACAATTTGCATCTTCACATGGTGAGGTCCATGTTGTGATGATGGAAAGCAAATCTGTATTTTTGTGGGCAGGTTTCACTACAATAATCTTAAAATCACTATAAAATGGAGATGCAGGTAACCATTTGGAAATAACAGGCAGAAAATAAATCACACATAGCTTCTCATTTTCTTAATAATGACGTCCTTCTTTTTCTGAGTTTATTCCACCTAAATTTGACTTGAATAATAATAGGATATGAATGCTTTAGGGGTGAGGTGTATGTGTGTGTGTGTGCATGTATGTGTGTGTGTGTTTCTTTTTCTCTCCACTATCCCTCACCAGACAAAAGAAGTGAGGTGATGGAAGGTGAGAGCTAATAAGTAAGGACAAGGGAGTCAGAAATGGGGGAAGACAGACCAAAACAAGAACAAGAAAAACAACATTCAAGTCTAATGGAACAGACGTGTAATGCTGCTAGAAGAAGATGAATGCATCATTTGTTTTTTTAGACGGAGGAATTAGTCATGTCTGACTCTTTGGGACCCCATGGACTGCAGCATGCCAGGCCTCCCTGTCCATCACCAACTCCCAGAGTTTACCCAAACTCGTGTCCACTGAGTCGGTGATGCCATCCAATCATCTCATCCTCTGTTTTCCCCTTCTCCTCCTGCCTCCAATCTTTCCCAGCATCAGGGTCTTTTCTAATGAGTCAGTTCTTTGCATCAGGTGGCCAAAATATTGGAGTTTCAGCTTCTGCATCAGTCCTTCCAATGAATATGCAGGACTGATTTCCTTTAGGATGGACTGGTTGGATGGATCTCCTTGCTGTCCAATAGGTAAGATAACTATTTTCTAATTCATTCATTCGACAATCAGTTTACCTAATAATCAGTTGTTTGGGGCTNGTTTCAGCTTCTGCATCAGTCCTTCCAATGAATATGCAGGACTGATTTCCTTTAGGATGGACTGGTTGGATGGATCTCCTTGCTGTCCAATAGGTAAGATAACTATTTTCTAATTCATTCATTCGACAATCAGTTTACCTAATAATCAGTTGTTTGGGGCTCATGAGATAGAGCAGTCAACAATGCTCAGTCATGACCTTGCAGTGTTTACTCTCAACTTATAAAGGGAAACTCCTTCTCTCTGTTTGGTGCTGGGTTTTAATTCTACAACACTGTCTAAAGAATGGATTCAGTATCTTCATCTGTGAGTCCTCATACACATCTCATGAAATGTGATGTGGGGTCACTTTATATTTATAAATGAAATTGTANCTAGACCTGCACACAGTTTTTGAAGGAGGCAATTAAGAAGGTCTGGTATTTCTATCTCTTTAAGAATTTTCCACAGTTTGTTGTGTCCCATACAATCCAAGACTTTAGCATAGTCATTGAAGCAGAAGTAGATGATTTTCTGGAATTCTATTGCTTTCTCTATGATCCACTGGCTGTTGTCAATTTGATCTCTGTTTCCTCTGCCTTTTCTAAAACCAGGTTTAACATCTGGAAGTTGTTGATTCAAGTACTGTTGAAGGCTGGCTTGAAGAATTTTGAGCATTACCTTGCTAGCATGTAAAATGAATGCAATTGTGTGGTAGTTTGAACATTCTTTGACAGTGCCCTTCTTTGGGATTGGAAAGAAAAATGACTTTTTCCTGTCCTGTGACCATTACTAAGTTTTCCAAATTTGCTGGAATTTTGAGTGCAGCACTTTCACAGCATCATCTTTTAGGATTCGAAATAGATGGCTGGAATTCTATCACCCGTGCTAGCTTTGCTTGTAGCGATGCTTCCCTGAGGCCCACTTGACTTCACACTCCAGGATCTGGCTCTTTGTCAGAGATTGTGTCAACTGGGAAGCCTGTTACCAGTTAGGAAAACTCTAATACCCTTTTCCAACTTAATTATGCTAATGATTAACTTTAGAAATTTTATTAACTGCATTGAAAATGAATTTTTTAAACATAAATTTATTTATTTTAATTGGATTTTTCTGACATATTGTTAGAAGTCAAGATGAACATGGTTAAAGTTAAATTGTTCATATAACTTGTTATCCAAATCAGAACAATTTAGAGAAGGAAAAAAATACTTTTAATAAATTATATGAAACATTGATATAGAATGACATGAAACACTGGTATGAAACTCGACTGCTCCTGTTAATATAAGCCATATGATAATTTATTCATTTTTATAACAAATATAAAGGAAAAAATTTAAGGTGTTGATTATTATGGCTTAATATAAATAATTCAATATTTTTGATAGCTAAAATTATGTATCAGGAATTTTGGCAAAGGGAGGATTTTCATTAATTAATCATGTTTGAATACAAGTATCAAATTTTTAAAATTTGGTAATTTTATGTAAGAATTAATAATAAAAGTTAGATGCCAGGTACAGGGAGCCTGGTGAGCTGCCGTCTATGGGGTTGCACAGAGTCGGACATGACTGAAGCAANTGAGGAGCACAAAGGCCACTTCTCTGGGCATAGTGACTCAAGTTCAAAGGAAGAGAATTACAATCTCAGGCCATCAGGGATTTCAGATCCAAACTTGGACTTTTCAGTCCTAGACCACTGCCTGGGTCCCTGAAGCGTATTTTCTCTCTCCTCTTGAGTTCCTGTTTCGGCACAAATCACTTCAACCTTCCTCCTTCCTTCTATGTTTGCTGTAGGAGTTTGTGCTTCTGAAAGGCTGGCTGAAATAGACATGCCATCCCTCCTGAGATATCGACCTATCATACATACTATTGGCCAGAAGTGCTGCCTGGACCCTACTGTGATCGCTGGTGTCTTGTCCAGGCAGTCTCATGGCAGCAACGTCCTGGCCAATGTGGACGGTGTGGGTGATGGAGTCAGGGTGGTACAGGGAACCTGCCATCAGTCATGATATCTCATAGGTCACTTCTTACAACCCAAGGGGTTCCTTCACATTTGTTAATTTTTAAAGAAAATATTTATTTATATTTATTTATTTGGCTGTGCTGGGTCTTAGTTGCAGCATGTGGGATCTAGTTCCCTGACCAGGGATTGAATCTGGGTTCCTTGCATTGGGAGCATGGAGTCTTAGTCACTGAATCACCAGGGAATTCAACATTCAGAAAAAACTCAACATTCAAAAAACTAAGATCATGGTATCTTGTCCCATCACTTCATGGCAAATAAATGGGGAAACAATGGAAACAGTGACAGACTTTATTCCCTTGGGCTGCAAAATCAATACAGATGGTGACTGTAGCCATGAAATTAAAAGCTGGTTGCTCCCTGAAAGAAAAGCTATGAGAAACCTAGATGGCATATTAAAAAGCAGAGGCATCACTTTACCGAGAAAGGTCTGTATAGGCAAAGCTACAGTTTTTCCAGTAGTCATGGATGGATGTGAGAGTTGGACCATAAAGAATGCAGAGAGCCAAAGAATTGATGCTTTCAAACTGTGGTTCTGGAGAGGACTCTTAAGAGTCCCTTGGATAGCAAGGAGATCAAACAGTCATTCCTAAAGGAAATTAACCCTGAATATTCAATGGGACTTTCTTGTAGCTCAGATGGTAAAGAATCTGCCTGCAATGCAGGAGACCTGGGTTCGATCCCTCGATCAGGAAGATTCCCTGGAGAAGGAAATGGCAAACACGCTCCAGTATTCTTCCCTGGAGAAGTCCATGGACAGAGGAGCCCGGTGGGCTACAGTCCATGGGACCGCAAAGAGTCAGACATGAATGAGCGACTAACACACACACTCATTGGAAGGACTGATGCTGAAGCCGGAGCTCCAATGCTTTGGCCACCTAATTCAAAGAGCCAACTCATTGGGAAAGACTGATGCTGGAAAAGACTGAGAAGAGGAGAAGGGGGTGGCAGAGGATGAGATGGTTGGATGGTATCAGTGACTCAAGGGACATGAGTTTGAGCAAGCTCTGGGACAGGGTGAAGGAGAGGAAAGCCTGGCGTGCTGCTCCATGGGGTCACAAAGATATGACTTAGTGACTGAAGAACAAGATCACCAGGGAAGCCCTCCCCTCTTTTTATGTCTTTCACATATATTGTTGCTGATGGCTTCCCTGGAGCAGTTTCACAGAATACAGAATGAAAGGTGCTCCCTGGAGCGAGAAGAGCCCAGCCCTGACTGAGAGAAGGGACCAGCACTTCTGCCTTGCTTAGAGCCATAATTTCTTCAACCATACCCTATTCTGGATTTCCAATAAGGTGATGGTGCATGAGAGAGATCACAGACTGAGTTCTTGCTCTGTTGTAACCATGTGACTTTGGCTAAATCACTTACTCTCCCTGAATCTCAGTTTCCTCATCGACAAAATGCAATCTCAGAGAATCATTATGAAGACTCAATGAAACAATGTGAAAAAGTAGTTGGTATTTGGTGGATTCTCAACAAATACTGAATTTGTCTTTTCCTTGTCTTCTGTCTGCACAGTTCTTAGTTGTGAAGATCGATTTCATTTTTGTGCTAATTCTGGCCAGTATCATTTACAACCAGATAGAACCTTTAAGGGAACTGTTGAATTCCACTTTTAAATTAACTCTGTGCTGGGGGAACTGAGATGGCAACGATGACAATGAGGCTTTTTGCTCTGTATTTCTCATTATTGTTTTAGTTGTTGAGAAACCTTTAAGTATTCCAGTCATAATTTAAGCTTTCAGGAAAACATATTCCTCAATGACCTTTAAACAGGCTACCCAAAATATGTGACACTTGACAATTTAAAGGTACTTTCGAAAACTTTATCTTCTTTTGATCTGGGGACTCACCCAGATGGGGTTGGAGTGGGTCGGGGAAGACAAGTCATCCATCCTGTACAAGTTAGCAAGTGGATTTGCAAGGACAGAGTCATTGCTGCAAAGTCACCTGGCAGCTGGAAAATGCAGAACTGGGATCGAGGACAGCATTAGTGATGTTGTCAGCAGTGTCATCTCTCCTGCCCTGTTCTGCCTTCTTTCTAAACTCTCATTCTTGGGGAAAGGACGAGCCATCTCCCCAGAGTCAGACATTTCTCCCACATATGGTGAGACGCACATGATGTCTAAAAGTCAGAAATAGCTTCAGACATTCAGATATCTGGAAGAAGAGTTACGAGTACAGATAGAAAAGCCCCTTTCTAACCTTTTCCGGGGGCGGGGGGAGTTGTGTTTGCAGCATGGGAGGAGGGCATCAGACTGGTCCCTACACTGTGTCACCTTTGGTTTCCAGTTGTGTCCGTCACCATTACCTTGAAGCCCTTGCCCCGACTTGTAGCTTTACTATTTACCCTTGGGGAGATTGAAAGTGGCAATGGTTCTGCCAAAGGAGGAGGAGAGAAAATGAAGGGAAAGGAAAAAGTAGCCTTGATCCCAGAAAGCCACGAGACCCACTGCCTCTCTTCCTGCAGGACCCTGGTCTTTATGCCCCACATCCTGGATCAGTGAGGCCCAGGTTTCCCGAGTGACTGAAGTCCTGACTGTAAGAATCAAAGAAACCCAGAGGAGGTTCCCACCCTAGACCCCTGACCAGTGCCTGAAAGGTGCGTGTTCCCCATGGGTCGGCTTCCCAGCGTGAAATTAACAGGAATGCAATGTAATATGTTGCATCCGATTCCCTCAAACCTCAGTTGCCTTCTGAAAAGCAACTCAGAAAGAGAATCGGAGTTAACTGCTGANTGCCTGAAAGGTGCGTGTTCCCCATGGGTCGGCTTCCCAGCGTGAAATTAACAGGAATGCAATGTAATATGTTGCATCCGATTCCCTCAAACCTCAGTTGCCTTCTGAAAAGCAACTCAGAAAGAGAATCGGAGTTAACTGCTGAGCACCCTGCCACGTGAGGGGCTGTGGGGTCAGCGTTAACCAACGTCACAAATTCTAGGTGAACTCTGTGCCTACAAGGGAGGTGCTGGCTACATCCAAAGCAGCCAGGACCTGAGCTGTGACTTCTGCAACGATGTCCTTACACGAGCCAAGTACTTCAAGAGACAAGGCTTCTAAAACTTCAGCTCAAACCCAAGATCCTGATCATGCAGCCAGCCTCAGCCGTTACACAAATAAAAGTAGCCAGTGAGGCCAATAACTGTGAATTTGAGTTTGCCTGAATGTCATCAAAATAACGTGAATCACATTAAAGAATTATTACCTGCATTTTGTGGTCTGATGTGTGTGTAAATAAAGGGCTGTGTCTCTTTAAAGGTATTTTTATTGGGCTTCCTAGGTGGCTCAGTGGGAAAGAATCTACCTGCCAAGACACAGGAGACATGGGTTTGGTCCTTGGTTGAGAAGATCCCCTGAAGAAGGAAATGGAAATCCACTCTAGTATTCTTGCCTGGAAATTCTCATGGACAGAGGAGTCTGGCAGGGTATGGTCCATGGGGTTGCAAAGAGTTGCACATGTCTGAGCATATACACACCCATATACATGTGTATATGCATGAGTTGTAATGTGGATTTCTATGAAATGCTTCCTGTACCTCATTGGCTTGCATTGCTGGATTAGGAAATAAAAATACTAGATTCCAGTTAAATTCCAGATAAATGATTTTTTTTTAGTCCAAGTCACGTGCAATATTTGGAACACAACCTAGACAGTGTACTAAAAAGCAAAGACATCACTTTTCCCAGAAAGGTCCATACAGTCAAAGCTATGGTCTTTCCAGCAGTCATGTATGGATATGAGAATTGTACCGTAAAGAAGGCAGAGAGCCAATCACCAAAGAATTGATGCTTTCAAACTGTGGTACTGGAGAAGAGTCTTAAGAGTCCCTTGGAGATCAAACCAATCAATCTTAAAGGAAATCAACCCTTAATACTCACTGAAAGGGCTGATGTTGAAGCTGAAACTCCAGTGCTTTTGGCCACCTGATGCGAAGAGCTGATTCATTGGAAAAGACCCTGATGCTGGGAAAGATTGAAGACAAAAGGAGAAGAGTGCAACAGAGGATGAGATGGTTGAATGACATCACTGATTCAATGGACATGAACTTGGGCAAACTCTAGGAGATGGTGAAGGACAGGAAGGCCTGAGGTGTTGCAGTCCATGAGGTTGCAAAGAACTGGGCATGACTTGGTGACTGAACAACAGTCGTTGTCTATCTGAAATTCAAATATAACTGGACATTTGGTTATTGTGTCTGGCAACCCTATCACTGATTTCTTTGAAAAAATTAATAGTTTCAAATTTTTATTGAAAACTTTTAATGAGAAAAAGGGTAAGAAGGTGGGGAGGGGATAGCTTTGAAACAGTAGGGAAGGTGGCAAGGCACAATCTTTAAAAAAAAAAAAAATAGTCATTGAGGATATAACAAAAACTAGTTAGAACCAACCAGGTCCAAGAGTGTGAACATTTTACTTCCGGTACACCCTGATATTGGAAAAGATTGAAGGCAAAAGGAGAAGGGAGCAGCAGAGGATGAGATGGTTAGACAGCATCACTAACTAATGGACATGAATTTCAGCAAACTCTGGGAGATAGTGCAGGACAGAGGAGCTTGGCATGCTGCAGTTCATGGGGGCACAAAGAGTCATATACGACTTAGTGACTGAACAAAAAAGACCCTGAGTCTCAGTATATGCCCATTCAAATATATTAGCTAAATGACATACCCCCAGGTACCATGACAGTTCGGAGGTACACCGTGAAGGGCCAAAAAGTGGGCAGTGGCCCAATTCCTAGAAATCTTTGCCTCTTCTGGTTGTTATAATCCTCTCACTCATTACCCTGTGGAATTACACAGCCCATAAAAGCTGATCACCCCTATTTCAGGGCCTCTCACTTTCTGAGATGGCCCATAGTCTGTCTCTGAGGTGTTTCTCCCAGGACCTCTCTCCCTTCCTGAGACAATCCCATGCACTGGGGTGGCTCTTACTTTTTGATACAGTTTGCATTCTGTTTATGGAATGTGTGTTTCTCTGAATTAATCCACTTGTTAGCTACCACCTTGCCGGGAGCCACCAGAGGAGATCCCACCCATGACAAAGGTCATGCAGAGAAGACCTGATAGGCAAAGGCAGATCAGGATTTGAGGGACTCCCTGGACCTGCTTGAGCATCTATCCCAAAACCAGAATCTGTCTGTCTTACTATTTTATGTCTTTCACCAACTCTTCTGACATTAACAGGGGGCTATCCCCGACCACCTTTTTCTGGAAAAAATCAACTTAGGGCTCTAGCTAATAAGTCTCTTAGACATGATAGGAGTATTT
>SJYV01034210.1:0-204261 GCA_006410875.1 Neotragus pygmaeus | reverse complement strand
TAGAGATGACTTCTGAGATTTCAAAAGATAACTAAACAGGTGTGTGTGCGTGAGGGGTGGGGAGCAGCTTTAATGTCCAAAGTATTTTAATAAAGAATTTGATGGTATCATTGTTTCCCTTGGACTTTCCCTCAAGAGCCTCAAGTGAAATGTGAAAGTGAAAGTCATCCAGTTATGTTTGACTGTTTGCGACCCCATGGACCATACATTCCATGGGATTCTCCAGGCCAGAATACTGGAGTGGGCAGCCTGTCCCGTCTCCAGTGGATCTTCCTGACCCAGGAATTGAACCAGGGTCTCCTGCATTGCAGGCAGTTTCTTTACTGACTGAGCTATCAGGGAAGTCCTCAAGAGCCTATGTTTCTTGTAAATAGTCAGAGAATGGAAGAGTGGAGATGGTTACACAATTGATCTAACTTCTTGTTTCTAATACTTATGCTTCCTTATGCTTAGAAACAGACTCAGAAATGTAGACAAGACATCAAAGACTTTAGGAGTGCTTATGGTGCCTTTATTATTTTAATAAACACTTTTAGAGAATTCATTACATAGTAGGCATGTTTTAAACAGTTGTAACATTATTCAAACTCATAAATTTTATTTCAGCCTTCTGACATAAGTACTGTTATCTCCATTTTGAAGAGGGGCAAATTAAGGCAGGACAAAACGTCAGGGCTGGGATTTGCAACCAAGTAATCACCTCATTCGAAGAGTTGNGGTTTTTCCTGTGGTCATGTATGGATGTGAGAGTTGGACTGTGAAGAAGGCTGAGCGTTAAAGAATTGATGCTTTTGAACTGTGGTGTTGGAGAAGACTCTTGAGAGTCCCTTGGACTGCAAGGAGATCCAACCGGTCCATTCTGAAGGAGAACAACACTGGGATTTTTTTGGAAGGAATGATGCTAAAGCTGAAACTCCAGTACTTTGACCACCTCATGCGAAGAGTTGACTCATTGGAAAAGACTCTGATGCTGGGAGGGATTGGGGGCAGGAGGAGAAGGGGACGACCAAGGATGAGATGGCTGGATGGGATCAGTGACTCAATGGACGTGAGTCTGAGTGAACTCCAGGAGTTGGTGATGGACAGGGAGGCCTGGCGTGCTGCGATTCACAGGGTCGCAAAAAGTCGGACACGACTGAGCGACTGAACTGAACTGAACTGAATGATCATTTAAAAGTATAAATCTGTTCATGTTACTTTCCAGTAGATTCACAATGCATTGAGAGTGAAATCTAAACTCTTTGAATGTTCTATAAAGTTCTTTCATGGCCCAGACCCTGCATACATCTCCAATCTCTTCTTCTACCACTCTGTCTGTTTACCAAGCTCTGAAGGGAATGGCAACCCACTCCAGTATTCTTGCCTGGAGACTTCCACAGACAGAAGAGACTGGCAGGCTACAGTCCATGGGGTCACAAAGAGTCAGACTTGACTGAGTGACTTTTACTCACTTGCTCAGACACACTGGCCTGCTCCATCATCCACAAAAATGCCAAACTCCTTGGTATTGGGAAAACTGGATATGCACATGCAAAAGAATGAAATCAGACCCTATTCTCACCATATACAAAAATAACATTTACATCTTTAATCCATTTTGAGTTAAGACCTAAAACTACAAAGCTCCTGGAGGAAGACATAGGAGGAAAATTTCATGACATTGGATTTGGCAGTGACTTCTTGGATGACACCAAAAACACAGGCAACAAAAGCAAATATATACAAAATGGACTACATCAGACTTCCGCTTCAAAGGAAACAAGAGTGAAAAGGCAACCTATTGGGGGGACAGGGGACTTGCAAGTCATATATTTGTCTGATAAGATTAATATCCTGGCCACTCCTAACACTTGCTCTGTTCCAGGTTCCCAGCCACGCTGATCTTGCTGAATGATCATGCCCAGTACATACCCTTTCACCTGGCCTCAGGCAGCCAGAGCCCTCGAGGCCCATAAAGCTCAGGCCAGTTCCCAACCACCTGAATAATCCCAAGGGTAAAGGGAGCCCACCACCTGAAAACCCTTCTGAAGTGGCAGATTTAAACTGGTGACACTCAGTCCTCATTTGGACATGCTGCCTGATGGAGTCCTGGGCTTCTCCAGCAAACAGTTCCCAGTGTGTCCTATTGGAGGATACTCTGGCTAGCCTGCCCAGCCATACCCTGCTAAGACCAGATTTCTCTAGCTCTACCTTCAAGGGGAATATGTATATTTGTGTAGGTCAGGGGTTGGAATTAGGCAAATAACTTGTATCCTTAAGAGCCTGCTCCATTGACCTGCATCTCCTAACACCTGCCTGTTCCAGATTCCTGGCTGTCACTGAGTTAGTTGTATAGAACTCCACCTGGCCCCTAGCTCAGTCAAAGCACCCTGCCTGAAATGTTCTCTTTCCATTCAGATTTGAATAGCCAGTAACAAAACCTATTATGGTAAGAGTGAAACAGCACAGCGTTAATCAGTGGCCAGAGAATGGAGAGGCGGGAAGCTAAATCAGCAATCAACTTCTCAACTCAACTTGGGTTGAGACACCACATTTATGGTGGGTCAGGGTAAAAGAGATGGAATTGAGTAAAGAGAGGGAGGACTATTCATGACTCATCTGAGAACAGGAGTGTGGTTTGCTCAGAA
Source organism: Neotragus pygmaeus (assembly GCA_006410875.1). NCBI lineage: Eukaryota > Metazoa > Chordata > Mammalia > Artiodactyla > Bovidae > Neotragus > Neotragus pygmaeus. Next base: position 201,634 of record SJYV01034210.1, on the reverse strand, counting down.
TTGGAACAACATTCCATTTTAGTCCTGTGTGGATTATTCCAGGGCTTCTAGGTCTGTGGTGCTCTATCTGGCCAGTCCTGGATGCTGAAAGTTCAGCTTCTCTGTACGCCAGTGTCGAATTGAATCTCTGAGACAGGGTTATGAGTGAAGTAGAAAAGGATAGCTTTATTACTTTGCCAGGCAAAGGGAGCCACAGCAGACTACTGCCCTCAAAACTCTTTGAGTCCAAACTTGGAGAAAACTGTGAGAAGTTTTATAGTAATTGCTCAAAGAGGGCATGGTCAGCTCAGGGATATTCTTCTGATGGGTTGGTAGTGAGTTAAGTAGGAGCACCATCAACCTTCAGGTCCAACTGGCCTGGGGTCTACATGCTTGCAGACAGCATACCATCATCGTTAACTTCTCCCACCTGGAGGGGTTTTCGGTGTCTGCAGTATAGCTCAAAGATAATGTGTAAATCCCTTGATGTGGAAAGAGGACCTGGCCCCAGGGATGTTCTTGACCATGGTCTCCCATCCCCTCCCTTCCCTCATTAACAACTGCTTGAATCTGCCCATTGGAACTCAGGGCAGGTCAGGGAGGCTGAATGAAGGCTGTTTCCTGTAAACCAAAAAACGGGACACATAAAAGGCCTTCTGTCCAGGAGCCCCACAGGGCCCTGCACAGTATCATAGCCACCACCTGCATAGCCTCCAGGGTGGAAGAAGCCCACGCCCTAAAGATCATTATGAGGTGGCAGCCTTAAAGTGGTGAGAGTCAGCCCCCATTTGGACTTGGTGCCTGATTGGTTCCAGGCCTCTCTAGCAACCAGAGCTCCCAGGTGTCTCTTGATTGAATGATACTCTAGCTAGTCCACCCAGTCCTTCCCTCCCAAGGCAGCAGTCACCTGGAAATTTGTCTTCTGAGGGAATATCCCAATTGGGTAGATTAGGGTTTGGGATTAGGTATATGCCTTGATCCCTAAAATGCTGCTCACATTGACCTGTCTCTCCAGATCCTTGCCCTCTTCCAGATCCCTGGCCACCTTGAGCTTCACCTCATGTACCTGTGCAATATGCATCTTTCATCAGGAATTGGGCAGTCTGGGTCCTCACAAGTATTGCTGAGGAGGTGGAGAATTTGGAACCCTGTGTACTGTTGGTGGGAATGTAAATTGGTGCAGCCACTATGGAAAACAGTATGGAGGTTCCTCAGAAAAGAAAAAAAAATTAAAGATAGAATTACCATTTGATCCAGCTATCCCACTTCTGGTTTTATATCTAAAATAACTGAGAGCAAGATCTCCAAATGATATTTGCACACTCATGTTCACAACTGCACTAGTCACAGTAGCCAAGAGGTGGAGAAACCCAAACATCCACTGATGGATGAATGGATAAAGAAAATGTGGTATATTATATACACTTTTTAAAAAAGTATTATTGTTTTTAGAAAAAGGAACTCTAATATGTGCTACAACATGGATGAACTTTCAGGATATAGTGTTAAGTGAAATAAGCCAGTCACAAGACAAACATCATTATTATTACACTTATATGAGTTATCTAAAGTAGTCAAAATGCATAGAAACAAAGTTGAGTTTTCACTTCCAGGGGTTTGGGAGAGGGGAAACTGGGGAGTTGTTCAATGGGTGCAGAGTTTGAGTTTCACATGAAAATTTTCTAGAGATCTGTTGCACAATAAAGTAAAATGTAGTTAACACTACAGAACTATACAGTATAAAATAGTTAAGATGATGAATTTTATATCATGCATTTTCTACCACGATTTAAAAATTGTTTTTAAAAATGCCAAATTTTCCTGTCTAATAATCTTTACTCTTGCTATTCTCTCAGCCTGGAATACTCTTTCTCTTGCTTTATGCATGACTGGTTTCTCTCATACTTCTGGTTTCAATGTTACCCACTCTCTTGACAACTCTGACTTTTATAATAGGTCCCCTTCATTCTCAGCCACTTGTTTATTCTTTTCAAAACAAGTGTTCTTTTACATTACGTTATGTAATTATGTAATTTCTTTCTGCTTGTCTTTCCTGCTATATTATAAAGCCTAAAGACAGCAACTGTGTCTGTATTTAAACCACTGCACCTAGTTTAGCAACAGAGACAACAGATGTTCAATATACTTTTTTGGAGTGAAAAATGAGTTACAAATGAGTCTATGTAAACTGGGAATAATAACATTTGCCTCATGGGGTTGCATGATAATTGGGTGCATAATGTATATGGCATAGGGCCTAATACTTAATAAGAATTCAGCCTGTATTTCCAGGGAAGGATATTTTTATTGTACTAGACTCCCAAGATTCTCAGGAATGGTGCAAGGACTTTGGGCAAACATGTTAATCTATGAACATGTTAATAAGAAGTATTCTAGTTAGGAAGGGCAACATTCTGTGCCTAGGTGTATAAGAGCAGAAACAATTGTTTATTCTTTGCTCAGAAACTTTTCTGTACCCGGTGCCATCCACTCTGCAGGAGAAGATGAAGTACTTAAAGCATAAGTTCCAAACCGGGGGGCCCTTGATGACCCATGGATAGAATTCAGGGGTCTGTGAATTTGGATGGGAAAGAAATTACATCTTTATTTTCAGTAACCTCTTAACAGAAATTATTAATTTCTTCAACTATATAGCTCAGTTGGTAAAGAGTCTGCCTGCAGTACAGGAGATCCCAGTTCAATTCCTGGGTTGGGAAGATCTTCTGGAGGAGGAATAGGCTACCCACTCCAGTTATCTGGCCTGGAGAATTTCATGGACTGTATAGTCCATGGGGTTGCAAAGAGTTGGACATGACTGAGTGACTTTCACTTTCACCTATAAATGGAGCCCCTTAAAACCACTCAGTAGTCCTAGTGATGTCACCAATAGAAATCACTAAGATTTTCATATCACATTACAATCAGATATTCTGAAATACTGTTTATGCTCATTACTAATTCAAAACAATAGATGTTAGTCCTGACACTAGATTTTTTTAAATTTGAGTTAATAAAGTATATATCTTTGCATATCACAAATTTTGCTTTTAAAATGTTTTGTAACATTATAAATTTCCTTCCTTTGTAATTTTGTTTTATTCTGAGGTATTTATAAATATGATTTTATTAATAAGGGGTCCCTATTCACAAGATTGCCAAGGTTTTTGGTATACGTATATATACAGTGCCTTTCATTTAATAGGAGGTCTTTGAATGATTCTTTATGGTCATGAGAATTTTTCCTTTTGGCACTGGCTTAAATCTATAATTACATAAAAGAATAAACAAGAGAGGTCAACTTGATCCCTAGAGAAAACTTGACTATATTTTTTAAAAAGTTGGTATGGAAAGATTTCTTTAACTTTTCATCCTCTGAAGAAAGTTTGAAATGTATCTATTCGAGGTATTTTGATGGTATAATTTCATTCCTTCTAAATAACTGCTCAGATGCCACTTGTGACATAGCACCTAAAGCAAGGAACTATGATAAAGGAGCCCTTGTGATTTCTGATGTCAGTGAAATGTGACTGTGACTCTGAGACTAACTTCATGGATTGTGTTACAGGCTTTGAAATGAGCATGAGCAGAGTATGTGGTATTTTCTTTGCTGAAAAAAAAAAGATTAAAAATTAAAAACATAAAAACATTCAAAGTCTAATAAAGGAAAATAGGAATGATAAATGTGTACATATTAGGCACAAAAAGGTTTAGATACAGCCTATACATGTATACAGAGAGAGAAAAATGTAGAGTAAAAAGAGACCCTACTTGTCTTTCTACCAACTCTGTAATATGTGGCAGAAGGGGAGCTGACTCAAGAATTTCTAATTAAACAATGCTGACTGAATGTGCCTTCATTGCCTAAAGAAACCAGAATCTTCTCATTCTGGCTCATCCCCCTTCACCCCCCTCTCCCCTCTCCCTGAGTCAGAGTCTATAATAAGTAGTTTTAAGTACCCGCCTGTATGTGAGAGGGCATAAGAAATTCTTCCTTTTGGAAACCCCTCCTTCCCATTTTCTTGTGTAGTCATGGCAAGTAAGCTTATCTCTTTAGAGTAGTATAAGAGTGGTTTGGATATAATTCTACTTTCAGATCTGATGGAGTAAACTGAAACACACCAATTCTCTACAAATAAATGGAAAAGCCAGATAAATACAAATAGCATCTCTATAAAGCAGTCCAAGAGCTGCTAGAGCATCAAGGCTGGAAGGGCCAAGATTCCAGAGGGGGAACTGCAAAATGGAGAGCTTTTTCCTTGGCCAGCTGGAGGTGCTTACTAATTCTGGGTAGAAGGCTGAGCACCTGGGCTTTGCCTGGGTCAAGGGTCNGAAGGAAGAACTGAGAGACCCTAATGGTTTCCCCTCAAAATTTTGCTGAATTAGGAAGCTGCAATACTTGGTCTAGGAAGTTAGGATGAGAAAATCACTGTTTTTCAGAAGTTTTCTGCTTAGCATCTTTACCTACCCAGCAGAGATGAGAGTCACAGCACGAAAATCCAAGGAAAAAAATACACAACAGAAACCAGCCCACAGGTAATTCGTGTATTAGATTAACAGACAAGGACCTTGATTCAAATATTCAAAAATGGAACTTCCCTGGTGGTCCAGGGGTTAAGACTCCATGTTTGTAATGCAGGTGGGTATGGGTTCAATCCATGGTTGGAGAACTAAGATCCCACATGCTGCACAGTAGAGCCACCCCCCTAAAAAAATTTACCCCCAAATGACAAAAAGATAAAAGAATTTCTCCAGGGGATCAGAATCTCTTTTTAATGGAAATTCTGCAACCAAAAAATACAATCACTGAAATCAAGAGCAGTCTGGGAAATCAAGAGCAGGTAGAACTACATCTGTGCACATAGATACTGACAGTGAGTGGCTCAGGACGTGACTCAGTTGCATCTCTGGAGCCCGGTCTCAGTGCTGGAATCCTAAAATCCAGTGCAGACTCAAAGGGTTTGTGCACACATGAAGGAAAACAAAAACAAAAACAACTCTTCACAGACCGGAAGGAGCGGGTGGGATGAACTGAGAGAGTAGCAGTAACACATACATACTACCATGTGTAAAACAGATAGCTAGTGGGAAACTGCTATATATAACACAGGGAGCCCAGCGCCCGGTGCTCAGCGACAACCAAGGTATCTTTCACTTAGTGTTTGTTTGGCTTAAATACGCACTAAATCAAATCACTATTTAACAAAGAACTTAAAAATATTTGGTAAAAATGGCATGTAGGAAAAAAATTGATAGAAAAAAAAAGATTAAGAACAATCCAGCTGGGGCGTATCTGGGAGGAATGGATAATAAACGAGACAAAACAAAAACAATGCTGGAACCGTTATGGATTACTATGCCCAGGCACTATCGGCTTAAATAAACCACTAACTCGCGGGGAGAGGAAGTGGGCAAGAGAATGGATGTGCAAGGTTGATTTCCCACTATAAGGCTCCGGGGGCTGCGTGGTGTCTGGATCCAGGCATTTTAGGTTAGAACTCTACAGCATACTTACTGGGGAGAGAACACTGAGTCCTACCTAGACTCAAATCTGTCCACCGAGCTGGGCAACCTCAAGGAAATCTCTTGGTACGAAAGATTCCTAAAGTCTAAAATAGGGAGACGGGATTAGTAACCCTGAAGATCTACACGTCTAACTCTGATGTTATAAACAAGAGATCACACAGATCTCCTTCCTTCAGAAAAGGCCAGTCCTCAGGCTTCGAGCCGTTCCGGTTTTTCGGCACCTCTGCATTAGCTCGGGGGATGGACCCCGCACTAAACACCGCCTCATTAAAGCCTCATCAACCCCAGTCTCGAGCAGGCCTTTAGCGTCCAGCGCTGGGTGGCTTCTCAGTCCTTCCTCCACCTCCCCGGAACGCCCGAACTCGGCTGGGACCCAGGAACCCGCGACTGTGTTTCCTCCCTGAACAGACAAAATCACCTGGGGCATCCACGCCTAAGCTTCGCGTCCGCGGCGGCCTCCAAGAGGAGAGCTGAGGGGAAAATCGACTCCCTCGACGATCTCCGCGGCCTGGACCCGCCCCCTCAGCCTGGAGCCAGGCTGCGGAGGGCCGATTGGCTCGATGAGCGGGGGCGCAGCTGCGGCTGAGCGGCCGACGCCGGGTCCGCGCCCACTGTCTCCCCCTCCCCCGCTCTCTTCTTCCGATTCCCACTCCTTCCTCCGCCCGTCCTGCGCCGCCCGCCCGGGAGAGTTGCCGGGAGCTCCCCGGGAGACTCAGGTACGGCCGTCCTCCTGGGCCCGACGGGAGGGGCGGATGTGCGGAGGAAGGAAACGGAGACGACGTCCGTGCCCCACCGCCCCCAACGTCCGCGTCGGGCTGAGGGGCTGGCCTCGAGGGTCGCCGAGTGGGGAAAGGCGGGGGTCGGAGGGGAGGGTTACCCAGAGGAAGAACGATCACGACCTGGGTGTGCAATAAGGGGCGGTTAAGGGGGAGAAGAATAGGAATTGTAGGGTGCTCTGGGGAGATGGGAGGACAACAGCGGCGGGGATGGGGGAGACTGGAGAGGAGTGGGAGGCAGCCCGGAATGTGAGTGCGTATCTTGGGGTAAAAAGGACTAGAGTCTGGAGCAGCTGGCGGGGGACGTGACCCGGTGCGACTGATGCGGGGGCGGGTGAAAGGGGCTGCTCGCTGGAGGGATGGATTTGTTTCTTTATTCAAAGACTGGGGAGAGAGCGCGCCAATCCCGTTGCATTTATAATGACCGGAAGGGTAAGGTGAATCATTAACACTTTGACAGCTTTTGTGAAGAACATCTTCAGGCGGTGTCCATCCAAGTCACTTATTTCCGTGAAACTGCCACGACCAAGATTGCTGATGAGAGTTGAGGAAGAGGAGTCAGAAAGGGAACGGAGGCTGGGAAAAGGGAACCCTCTATACAGATTTCAAGCTTTTTCTAAAATGAAATACTAGGCGTTTGGGTGTGCTTGTTTGCGTAAAGCAAAAAAGAAGCCAGCATTTACTAAACAACAGGTTAGAAGTAGATTACGTACTGCCTCTTCAAAAAATACAGGAAATTGTGAACGTATGATGATGGCATAAGAAGCTTATGGCGATGTGACATTATAAAAATGTATTGGTGATGTTGAAATACATCACTGAAGGTTCTGTTTACATATATACCTAGACACAAACACCTGAATTTATATGTATTTTGGGCTGGCGAGATCTAGGGAGTATATAAGTCTAATTTCTGAGCATGGTTTATTTCTACTAGTCGTCTGGTGCAAGTATCATTTGCCCTGTCGTTAATAATCTGCCTGCTGCTTTGTCGATGCCTTTTATGTTTGTTAGTCACTGATATCTTTATGCCTTCATGAAGCTGATTCTTGGATTATGGACCCTGAATTTGGGTTTGCTCATCGTTAAACTTGTAGTTTTACTGTATGTTTCACAAAGATGTTATGTAAGTCTGCCTGCTGTTTGTTTTTGGATGTTGAAGCAGCCCTTTTGTAGGGTTTAAAATATAAATAAAATACAGGTATAATTAAAAGCTCGAGTCCTTTGGTTGCTTCTTTTGTCATCTGTTTCTCCATACTTTCTGTAACATTCTGCATGAATGAATTATTCAGAAATCGAAGTATGAGGAATAAAATGGGTCAGAGGCTGGATGTGCGTGACAAATATTGTAGAATGAAGAACTCTAGAGCTGTTACTTAGGTAGCAAGTACTTGGTTTTTGTTACAAGTGATTAAGTTTCTGGTTTGGAAATTATTTCTTATCAAAGAAAAGTGTTTATATCAATTTGTTTGGATGGGAAGTCAACTTAAAATTTTACTTTATCTTTTATGAAACTGGACTCTGGGCTTGTTTTTTTCTTTTTTAAGTGAATGATTAACCACCAAACTGATGTCTAATTATGCTTAAAGATCTTAGGGGTTGTTCTGTGCAAAGGGAAAGAGGGCTGCTGGGTTTTTACAGGGAAATGGTCTTTATAGAACAGAACTGTGTAACCTGATAGCTTATTGAGTAAATACAAAAATTGATCATGCACAGTCATTAATAATTTAGGCCTATGTTTCTGCTATTTCAATCAGTAGAGTGACTAATGCTGTTACTTATCTTTTACCAAGCCTTAGTTTTCTCTTGGTTTCTTGGTGCTTACTTCAAAGAAGTGTTGTAAAGAATAAAAAAAATGTGTGTAAGTTACTGAGCACAGTGCCTAACACATAGTAAAATATTCAATACACCTTAGCTATTCTCATTATTCATCCATCTTCTTGTCTAAGATACCGACAACTTCTGTTTGCATATGTCAGCTTTTCCTCAAGAAAAATTTGAATATGATGCATATTCAAGTATGTTCCTGGAAAAACTCAATGCAAATAAGCATTTTAAAAACAGTCTTTCTGTAGCAAACAGATAACCTGACTTTGTTTAACCCAGCACTTAGCAAACATATCCCTTTCCTTGGAGAACCGGGTGTGATGCATTGGAACAGGGCATTATAATTTACAGAATGTTTTTGCATGTATGTATTAATCTGATATGACCATCCCAACTCCATGCAGAAGCCTAGAAATCACTATTTTACAGATGAGGAAATGGAATCATTGTTGATGCAACTCACTAAAAGTGAGTGAGAGAATTTGAAGTGTTTTCTGTCTTCTGACTCCAAATTAAAATCTTTAAGCATTTGATGTCTCACTTGCAAGGGGACAACCTCCTGTTTTTCCCTCCTCTCCTGTGGAGTCTTCTGTTTCATTTTATAAAAATGTTGTCACTGATTTTCTCCACATGTTCTCTAAAAGTTGCCTCCATTTTTCTCAGGATTTTAACTATTTTTTGTGTACTGAGTCCTCGCATGGAGGGAGGCCAGGGTCACTGGTGTGGAGACCCAGTGAGAGAGAGCAGTTAAAGTCAGAGAAGTGGAGGGTCCCCATCGCATCAGGCCTTGTGTGCTGTTTTTACTACTTTAGCTTGCACCCCTAAGTTTCAAATCTGATGAAATTTGTTTTCTCTTTAAGGTGGTAAAGATTTATCCTGCTGGGAAGTAGAAGAGTACCTCATTAAAAAAGATGCCTCCCAAGTTCAAGCGCCACCTAAATGATGATGATGTCACAGGTTCTGTGAAAAGTGAAAGGGTAAGTTCAGAATCTTAATCTTTAAAAAGGAAAGATTCAAAATTTGTTTTCCTTTGTAAATTATTTTAGAAAAATCTAATGTTTCTGGCTATATTTGAATACTATATGTTTTCTTCACAGTAAACATTAAAAAGTATATGTTACTTAGATTGGGACTCAGCCAAATTCTATTTCTATTAGTGACCACATTTTGTTCCCAGTTTCTTTCTATTCTTTCAAGGGGAATTTCGTATAAATACACAATATCTTCTTTCGGACTCTGGAGCGTGGTTGGAGTTCCTCAGAATTTTTCAGATTTTACAAAGGTAGTTAGTGCACATTTTACAAGAGTCTTCTGGGGGAGTCTAGGGAAGCATCTCCAAACATACTAATGTTTCTCAGTGAAATGTCTGGTTATTCTAAGTATATAAACAAATATCTAACATCAATTCAGGTCAGCTTTTCCTCCAAGTGAGTTTTGACAGCAAAACTTATAAAATCTCTCGGTTTTCAAAGCTTTTTAGATTTTGGAATTGCAGATAAAGAATTCTGGTCCTGCAGTTGCCTCAGAGCCAGAGTAGCTTTTATATAATGTTCAATTTCTTGTTTATTTTGGAATATTCTATGCAGAGTTGTATAAATCTAGAAAATATGCAGCATTTTGGAAGACAGCATTGATTCGAATATTGTAGATAGCTTTCTTTCAGAATAAATAATAAGGATTTATTGAGGGAAGGAATTAGAGCTGTTGTTTTTCATTCATCCACCTGAAGCCCTCCCTCGATTCCTGTCTTCCTACCATTCCTTTATTTGCTGATTCATGCAACAGATAAATATTGCTACCCATTATATGCTAGACATCGTGCTAAAAACTGGAGGGCATGGTCTCTCCTCTACTTGACTTCATTTTACACACTCCCTTTTCGCACAGAGCTTCTGTCCAGCATGTTATGATATAGAGGTATCTTGAAGTATAGTATAGGAATCATTTGTCATCCCTTTATTCTCTTTCTGCAGTTTTTGTTTTTATTTTGCTTGAAGGGGGATAGAATCCACCAATAGACAAATTGCTAGTAAACTTTTTAAATCAACTTTATGTATATACTCAACAATATAAGATATGCAGTCTCAATCAGTTCTACTTCAAAGAATGGCACTTCCTTTCTACATTGTTGGTTGACTACTACCACCATTTGCTATAAAAATAGGATATTAGATACCAGAATTGAACAAAATTGGCTGTTTAAATAGAGTCCTCCTTTTGAATGTTTATCAATCATGACATTTGATAACTGGTTCTAAGAATTTATAAATCACTTTTATAAAACTTTTTAACTTTTGTTCCTCTTTTCTGTTACACTTTTTTGATAATAGCTTTATTGAGACACAATTCCCATGCCATACAATTCACTCATTAAAAGTATACAATTCAGTGGATTTTAGTAATTAATATTTAGTACAGAATTATGTAATCGTTCACAGTCAACTTTCATCATTCCAAAAAGAAACTCTGTACTTTTTAGCAATCAACCCCTGTTCTCCTCATCCCTGCAACCCTAGGCAACCATAGATCTATAGCTTTGTCTGTTCTGGACTTTTAGGGAGCATACACTATGTTGTCTTTTGTAAATGGCTTCCTAGNTTCCAAAAAGAAACTCTGTACTTTTTAGCAATCAACCCCTGTTCTCCTCATCCCTGCAACCCTAGGCAACCATAGATCTATAGCTTTGTCTGTTCTGGACTTTTAGGGAGCATACACTATGTTGTCTTTTGTAAATGGCTTCCTAGCATGATGTTGTCTAAGTTCATCCATGTTGTAGTATGTATCAGTACTTCATTCTTTTTTATTGCTGAATAATATTCCAATATATGAATGTCCCTCGCTTTATTCATTCATCAGTTAATGAGCATTGGGGCTTATTTACATTTTTTTGGCCACTATGAAGAATACTACTGCTATGAGCATTCACATACAAGTTTTGTTTTCATTTCATTACACACATTTTCATTTCTCTTGGGTAAATATCTAGGAGTAGAATTACTTGGTACTATAGTAACTCTGTGTGCAGCCTTTTGAAGAACTGCCAAACTGTTTTCCAGAATGGCTGCACAGTTTTTACATTCCTGTCCAGGAATGGGTAAGAGTTCTAATTTCTCCGCATTTCTCCTCACCACCAATCTCTCCTCACCAACACTTGTCATTATCTGCCTAGTGGGTGTGAAATGCTATCTTATTGTGTTACATAACCATTTTTGTGATAATGTATACTTAGCACTTGTGTTTGTTCAGTGGATAAGTGTAAAAACATTGGTCTTCATTGTGTTTCTCATTCAGCAACTATAATAAACACTGTATCTTTAATATACAGGGCAAATAAGCTGTGTTATGAATGTAGTGATTGTCTGTTACTTATTAGCTACAATAGCATTCTAGAAATATTTGTTGGAAGAAGTCACTAATGTATTTTCCTAAATATTATTAACTTTGAACAACTTTTTATGTGGTCATTGGCCATTTCTTTTCTGTTAGGAATTGTCTGTTTCTCTCCTTTGATGATTTTTCTGTCTTGTGTCTTTTTCTTACTGGTTTGTCAGAGATCTTTATTTACTAGAGATATCAGACCCTTTAGTCTGAAAGTATGTTGGAGATTTGTTTCCCAGCCTGTTACTTTTTGTTAGAATTTGCTAGTATATCTTCTCCATCTCTCTCTTTTTTCCATTCTTTATTTGACATTTATTTTAGGTCAATTTCTTATAAATAGATACTGGCTGGAATTTTTTTGAACTTCACATATAGTTTTTACTTTTAATAGGAACATTCAGACCATTCATATTTATTGTGATAACTAATTTACTTGGATATTTTCTGCACTAGCTGGTCCCTCTGCTGGCAGTGAATGTGCTTCACCTTAATCTCTGGTTGGCTCTTTGATATTGTTTGGATCTGAGCCTAAATTTCACCTTTTGAGAATGATTTTCCTTGACAGCCTAATCTCATTTAGTCACCCTGTCACTTTTTATCCCATCACTGTTTTAATTCTTTGCATAACTTTTATCACCATCAGATGTTTTTCTCAGACCTTATCTGTCTTGTTCAAAGCTGGTGCTTGGTCCTTAGAACAGTGCCTGGTACACAGAAGATGCTCAAACATATTTGTTAAATGAATATTGAGCAATCCTCTTTTCATTTTTCTTGCTTGTTGTGTATTATTTATAATAATATATAGAGATAATTATATTCATGATATTTATTTATTTTTTGGCTGTACTGGGTCTTTGTTGAAGTTCATGGTCTCTTTGTTATAGCACATGGGCTTTCTCTTCAAGAAGCAAGGGCTTCTCCTTGAGGTGCATGGACTTAGTTGCCCCACAGTGTATGGGATCTAACTTGGACCAGAGATCAAACCTGCGTCCCCTGCATTAGCAGGCAGATTCTTCACCACTGGACCACCAGGGAAGTCCTGCATTATATTTCTTAGGTTTTCCCAAGTTTCCCTAACTTCTTTTGCTAAGCTGATTATTTTTCCTTACTTTTCTCCTACCCGCAGGACCACTAAGACAGTTAAAAAATATCTTTCCTTTCTCCTTTTTTCCTTCTCTCTCTTTTACTAACTTTACATGTTAACATGTGTGCATGCTAAGTTGCTTCAGTTGTATCCGACTCTTTGCAACCCCATGGACTATAGCCCACCAGGCTCCTCTGTCCATGGAATTTTCCAGGCAAGAATACTGAAGTGGGTTGCCATTTCCTTCTCTAGGGGATATTCCCATCCCAGGGATTGAACCCGTCTCTCCTCCATTGGCAGGCTCTTTACCAATAGCACCACATGGGAAACCCATACATGTTAGCAGTAATGTTTAAATTTGTGTTTTCTGTCAACATGCTGAGAACCATGCCCCTCTGGACTACTTTTCATTCTAGGCCTCTCCCCCTTTCCTCCACTTCTCTCCCCACCAAGATGAGCTTGTCACTTTGCTGTTACTTCCTCACTTTACTCTCCTCTTCCTGTTTTGGGTTTTTGTTAGAAAAGTTTGAGATTCTTTTAAAGTTTTTTCTTTATATTACATGTTTTCTTTTTCAATAGCTGTGCATTATAATTCATAATCACATTATCTTCCCTTTAGATTTGACCACACATTTTATTAGACATACTGAGTATATCAATCTCCATCTTAAGATCTTTGTTCTGATTGAATTTTCATCTTAGCCAGTGTAATTCCTTGGGTAATTTTCTCAGAAAATGTACATGGGTGGTGTATTTGCTTCCTATGGCTGCTGTAACAAATTACCACAAATTTAAAACAACACAAACTTACTATCTTATAGTTTTAGTGACCAGAAGTCCAAAGTGGATCTTACTGGGCTACAGTCGAGGCACTGACAGGACCATGTTCCTTCAGGAGACTAGGAAAGAGGCCGTTTTCTTGCCTTTTCCCAGCTTTTAGAGGCTGCCTGTTCTGCGTGGCTCATGCCCCTTCCTTTATCTTTAAATCCAGCTGTGTAACATCTTCCAGTGTCCCCCACCTCTTTCACTTCTGCCTCCATGTCTCTTTTTTTTTAAAGTTCATTTACTTTTATCTATTTGTTTGTTTTTAGCTGTGCCGAGTCTTCGTTGCTGCATGTGAGCTTTCTCTAGTTGCAGCAAGTGGGGACTTCTCTTTTTGAGGAGCACAGGCTCTAGCTTGCACGGGCTTCAGTAGTTTCCAGCATGCGGGCTCAGTAGTTGGGGCTCATGGGCTCTAGAGCATGGGTTCAGTAATTGTGACACGTGGGCTTCGTTGCTCAGGGGCATCTGGAATCCTCACAGACCAGGGATTGAATCCTTGTCTCCTGCATTGGCCACTGAGCCACCAGGGAAGTCCCTCCCTCTCTCTTTTTTAAGAACTCTCTGATGACTGGGCTCACATGATTAATCCATATTGACCTTCCCACCACAGGATCCTTGGTTTTATCGCTTCTGCAAAGTCCCTTTTACCATGCAAGGGAACATAGTTAAGGTTTCCATGATTAGCTTGTCGACATCTGTGGGGAGGCACTATTCTACCTACAAGGTATATACTGTTGGAGGTCTTGTATGCTGAAAAGATTTCGTTTTTGTTCTTCATCCTCCTTTTGGAACATTATATCTTCGCCTTTGGGGGAGAAGGTGAGACATTCCTCATTTTAAGAAAAACAATTGTATCTTATAAGGTAAAAGTATAAAGTTGTTTTTGTTTGGAAGTTCAAATATGTGTAGAGGGCTCTTCATGGGCTGAGTCGCTATTAGGTGCCAGTTGTTAAGCCTTGTCTCTGAGCTCCAGAACCTACCTTATATACTCCTTTCTCTGATGATGGAATTGGACTCTGCAACTGCAGTACATTTCTCTTTTGCCTCCTGACTCCTCCTTAGGTTCTGTAAATAGAGACTGGAAGGCAGAGGGAGGAGAAAGGACTTGCTCCGTCCTGATTGCCTGCATTCCTTACTCCCACACCAGCTTCAGTGACCTCTCTCTACCTTGTGGTCAGTCAGAGGATTCTGTGTTATAAGCATTTTCTTAGAAAGTGAGCACTGCAGTTCCATATCTTTTAGCTTCTAGTAAAGCACGTGTAATTACCCTTCCATCTGTCTGGAAGCTTGGAGTTAAGAAGTTTCACCAGGATAGAACTTGTTTCACTGCTCTGTCCCTAACAGTTTATAAGCCCCTGGAAATCTGAAAACTCAAGTCTTTTTCTTTTTTTGACAGAGAAATCTTTTAGAAGATGATTCAGATGAAGAAGAGGACTTTTTTCTGTAAGTTATTTTTGTTTGTTTTACAGCTTTATTGAGGTGTAACTGACATACAGTAAAATACATATAAAGTGTACAATATGCATTTTGACATATCCACTGTATGCCTGTGAAATCATCAGAAAAATCAATAGTGAACATTGCCATCACCTCAAAAGTTTCCTCAAACCTCTTGGTAACCTGTCACTTTTCCAGTCCGCAGGCAGCCACTAGTCTGCTTTCTATCACTGTAGTTTGTATTGTCTAGATTTTTTTGATAAGTGGAATCATACATTATGCATCTTTATTTATTTTTCTTTTTACTGGCTTCATTCACTCTGCACAATTATTTTGAGATTCACCCTTGCGGTCACATGTATTAGTAGTTTGACCTATGTTGTCCCATGTGTCAATAGTTAGTCTCTTTTTATTTTTGGGTAGTTGTCCATTGTATGAACATTTACCCATTCACTTATTGATGGATATTTGGGGTGTTTCTAGTTTTTAGCTGTTATAAATGAAACTGCTGTAAACATTTGCGTACAGGTTTTATGTGGATTTATGCTTTTATTTGTCTTGGGTAAATACTTAGGATGGTAAGTATGTTTACTTAACATACATAACATGAAATTTATGTTTAAATGGCTGTTATATGTTTACAACTGTTTCCTAAAGTGGTGTGTACCACTTTATGTTCCGACCAGCATTGTATGGGAGTTCTGATTGTTCCAAATCCTCCTCACCACTGTGTATGGTCAGTCTATTAGCCACTCTTGTTGGTATATAGTGGTGTCCCGTTTTTATTTGCATTTGCCCAACTACAGATTATGCTAAACAACTTCTTTTGTGCGTGTTTACCGTTGTCATGTTTTCTTTCATGATGTACGTGTTAAAATCTTTTACCCAATATAAGTTTGTTTTATTAAGTTGTAGGAGCTTTTTAAAAAATATGTTTTACAAGTTCTTCATCAGATGAACGTTTTTACAAATATTTACCCCTAGTCTGTAATTTAATCTTTTCATTTTCCTAACTATCTTTTGAAGAGCAGAGTTTTAATCAGTTTATTAAATTTTTCTTTTATTGTTTTTGCTTATTCAAAACCCAAAGATTCTAAGATTTTTTTCTTTGATTTCTTCCAGAAGTTTTAACATTTTGGCTTTTACCTTTAGGTCTATAATCTGTTGTACATTACTTTTTTATATATGGTTGAAGTAAAGGTGAAGGATAATTTTAGGGGGGACCAGGGGGCATATTGCCATTTGTGCCACCACCATTTGATTAAAAGATTATCTTTTCCCCATTGAATTGCCCTGATGCTCTTTCAGAATTAATTAACTTGATCCATCCTTTGTAGTTATAATTAGAAAGGGCCTAAGTTTTAATTGCAAAGACAGGAAGGATGACATATTGTTGCAGGAGTTTTCTCTGAAGGTTGATGTAGCACGGTAAGCCTGGGAGGAAGCATTTACCTCCCTCTGCTGTAATGTTGTGGAATTTTTTGTAAAGACTCCCCCCTCCCCCCCCAATAAAAAACACTTTGTAAAAGTAACTGACAGTCATGAGGCAATGGACAAAAAGAGCCTATAGGATGGAAGGCAAATCCAATAAGAGGAAATAGTATCATTTTTGGCAGGAAGATGAAGCGGGAAGAATATTTCCTTTAGGTAACAAAATTTTCAGAGTCAAAAAGCTAATTGTTAACAGTGCCAATTACAGTGAGAAGCCTTAGACTACAGCAATAGCTACCTGTGAACAAAGGACTCATTATTGAAAAGAAGGTCAGATGCTTTGGCCAAATAAGTGATTACCTGAATGTAAGCAAGAAACAAACTTTTCAGGCCAACTCTGTACACTGGAGATTTACTCCCAAATAATGCTGTACAACTTCCAAAAGGCCTGATGACAAAACCAGCACACTTATTCAAAATCAACTCCCATACACTGTGTGGTTCTGTGTATTGAAAGGGAGACAAATAAAATTCCAAAATAACTTTTAAAGATTATTCAACACTACATTCATAGCAGGATTATTCATAATTGCCAAAAGGTATAAGTAACCCAAGTGTCTGTCAATGGATAGATGGATAAAATATTGTATGTACATACAATGGAATAGTTCAGTACTCAGTCTTAAAAAGGAAATTCTGAAACATGCTACAAATGAATGAACCTTGAAGACATTATGTTAAGTGAAGGAAGCTGGTCATAAAGGATACATTTCACATGATTCTTCTTACCTGAGACACCTCGAGTAGTCAGATTCATAAGAGACACAAAGTAGGATGGAGGTTGCCAAGGGCTGGGAGTAGGGGAAAATGGTAAATTAATGTTTAATTGGTCAGAACCTATTTTGGAGTTTTGTGATTTATACCTTGTTTTCTATCATCATCAGAAGGAAAATTACTTAAAATATCCAAAAAGTTTTATTTCCATTGTATTAAAATGGATTGGTTTAAATGATACAACACTTGACTATAATGGAGAGATAATTTGAGAAATGTTAATATTTTCATACACTCCATTTCCCTTTAGTTATGTTGATAAGTTTAAGATAAGTAATCAAAAAACATACTTTAAAGAACTTAGTGTTTTGAATGGATTTTTCTCTATATTCATCCCTGAAAATTAGCATTTCATTAAAGCCTAAATTCAAGGTAATTGGACTTACAGTGTTCTATGTGCTTAGTTGCTCAGTCTGTGCAACTTTATGGACTGTAGCCCGCTAGGCTTCTCTGTCCATGGGGATTCTCCAGGCAAAAATACTGGAGTGGGTTGCCATGCCCTCCTCCAGGAGATCCTCCCCCCCAGGAATCGAACCCGAGTCTCCTGCATTGCAGGTGGATTCTTTACTGTCTGAGTCACCAGGGAAACCCAAGAATACTGGAGTGGGTAGCCTCTCCCTTTTCCAGGGGATCTTCCTGATCCAAAAATGAAACCAGGGTCTCCTGCATTGCAGGAGGATTTTATAATCAATCATAAAGTTATTCATAATCCCTAGCACTTTGGTTGTGGTATTTCAAAGTTTAATGATTAGAATATCTGTGTGTAACTAAGAATTATATTGAAACTGATAACATTCAGAATTGGGTTGTGACAGCCTGTACTAAGTACCAGTGAAGTACAGACATGATTATATATTGTTAAGTTCTATCAATACTAGTAAAATCTGGTTCCTTATGATGAATGATCCATGTTTAGAATTCAACGTGTGTGTATTTTCTGCTTTGGTGTTTGTTTTAATGCTCTCCTTATTAATCGTATTTGGTGTTTTGGGGTTTTTTTTTTTTTTTAGAAGAGGACCATCTGGACCAAGATTTGGACCTAGAAATGATAAAATTAAGCAGTAAGTTTGTGAGATACTTATTTGTTTAAATGATTATCATATTTGTACCTGGACCGGGGTTGGCAGACTCAACCTGTGGGCCAAATCTAGTTTTTATAAAGTTTTATTGAAACAGCCATTCCTGTTATCTTAGTTGCTTTCAAACTATAACGACAGATTTCAGTAGTAGTGACAAGAGACTTTATGATCCACAAAATCTAAAAACTCTATTCTTTTTCAGAAAAAATTATCTTTTTAAGAAAAAATTTGCTGAGCCTTGATGTAAACTAATATTCTAGGTTGTAAAAACCCAATCATTGTTTGTTTTTTTTTTCCCCACAGAGCTACCTCTTAATTATAGCTAAGGAAATGCAGTTCCTGGTTATTGATTTTGGTTACTATATATCAAATTCATTTATTTAGCATAATCTCAAGGTCCGTTTTGCTTTTAAATCTATAACATGATTCCCATTTTCAGCATGATAATAAAAGCAACATAATAGTTTGTGTTCTGAATTACAGTATCTTTTTTATATACTTCCAGAATTTATTCATATCTATTACTTAGCCTAACAACCTAGCAGCAACAGCAACCCGTTTATTGATCTAAGGGTTTTTTTTTTAATAATTTTATTTATTATTTTTGTTTGTGCTGGGTCTTTGTTGCTCCGTGGACTTTTCTCTAGTTGTGGTGAGCGGGGGCTAGTTTGATATGCAGGTTTCTCATCATGGTGGCTTCTCTCGAGGTGCATGGGTTTAGTTGCTCCGAGGCATGTGGGATCTTCCCAGATCAGGGATAGAACCCATATCTCCTGCACTGGCAAGTGAATTCTTTACCACTAAGACACCAGGGAAGCCCTGATCTAAGTTTTATGGCTCATTAATTTTCAGTTTAAAGCTTTTCTGTATGTATTATTGGTGGTAGATGGTGCGTAATGCTATAGTGAATGTATTTAGTGTAAGAAGTATATGAGTCCAGACAAGAAGGGAGAAGGAATAACTGGAGAAGTGAAATAGCCCTGGAAAATTACCACGTTATAAAAGATAAACTGGAAAATAAACGGAATGACCCAGGTTCAAGATCTAAGGAGGGGTAGTTGCTCCCCTAAGTCTGGATGTAGATGGCACATAGTGAGAAGGGTGCTATAATATGGTGTCAAGTTATTGATGAGATACTTGAGTTTTAGTCACATAGCCGTTGGAATGAAGAAATAGGCCCACACTTAGCCAAATCCTAGTTAATGGATTCTGAAATACAGAATCAAGGTACCAACAAATTAATATACTAAATGGGATGTTTTCATCTTTTCTTGCTGCATAACAAGTTACCCTGAACCTAGCAGCCTGAAACAGCACAGTTTCATCAACCCACATTTTCTGTGGGTCAGGGTTCAGTCACTGCTTAGGTGGGCCCTCTGTGCAGGGTCTCACAAGGCTGATATCAGGGCGTCGCCCGGCCTTTGATCTCATCTGAAGTTCCTGACCAAGTTCAGGTAGTTGTTGATAGGATTCACTTCCTTGCAGCTGTGGAACCCACAGTGCTTGCTCCTTCGAGGCCAGCAGAAGAGAGTGTCTGCTGCTTCAAGGGTCTCTTTCGACAGTCAAGATACAATGAGCCACTTAGATGCAGACAGTTTACTACTCACATAGGTTGTCAAAGGAAGAGTAGCCAAAGGTGCCAGTTCCCTAGGTTCTTGTCCTATACACCAAAAATGATTATAGGAAGCTGCAGTCTGAGTTGTGAGATACCCTGTTACAAAGGAGCCAGTTCTGGCCCAGGTTTATAGGGGTTTATATTCTGCAGATATATCCTGCAGAAAGCTTCATGTGTCATCAGACTGTTTCATGACAGTCTTCAGAGGGAGATGGAGAGGTGAGTAAGACCACCTCACAAGTCACTCACCCTCTTGTGTTCCGGAAGTACCACAACACATTCAAGGTTGCAAGGATGCCATGGCAAAGAGGTTTTCCTTCTTTGAGCCGGAGTGACTCCTCTGTCCACCCACATACATACCTCACCTGCCATTGGAGAAGAGGACTCCACTGATGACACGTCTGTTTTTTCCCTGCCAGTATGCTTCATTTCCTGTCTGACATCTTTCCCCAGACTGAGCCTGGTACTGAGTATGGCCCAGTGAATCTTCTCAGTATGACTGACCGGCTGAACTCCTAAACCAGAGTTGGTTATACATAGTAAGCATTGCAGACTATGTCTATATTAGTAAGTGCCAAGCACACATACGTGTGAATATGGATATGTGCATAGTAAATTATCACAATAACTTTGATCACAGAATTTTAGAACAGTAAGGGATGGTTGAGTTCTTACTCTAGAGCTGAAGGCTTACCAGATTTACTTAGAAGGTGATCAGTCATCAAACCACACAATTTAAACCTTATTGGCACAACCCCATGAGTACTTACCTAACCAAGGCATGACTCAAACGTGTGTCCAAAATGGTGGAGCATAACATGCCACACCACTTGCCCAAGGACAAATACCTGGCATTTGTTTATGAATAGTAACTAAAATTGCTAGCACTGGTGAGTTTCTTTAAGGTATGTTATTACCACTTAATATGTAACATTTCCATACAAGGTGTGGGTCCGCAGCATTGTTGCTTTGTTCAAATTTGATTGACATACCGATAACATTAATTCCACAAAACATGCCCAGTGTTCCCAGTTGTTTTACAGTGTTTAGTTTCAGGTGTACAGCAGAGTGATTCAGTTTTATATATATATCTTGTTTACAGAGACATCTCTAGAGCAACTTCCTGTGTGATCCCATCCAGGCTTGTGGCTTGTGATCCAACCATAGGTTAAATGGAATCTTTTTGGTTCCACTTCCTCTTACCTCTCTCCATCTCATCCATCCATCATTACGAGCATTCCCACCTCCAGAACATTCCCAGATTCCCAGCTTGTATCCANGTATGTATATTCTTTTTCATATTCTTTTCCACTGTAGATTATTATAAAATATTGCATATAGTTCCTTGTGCTATACAGTAGGTCCTTTTAATGGGTTTGTTAGTATTCCAGTGTTACTTTTTAGGGAAGATTTTTGGGAAAGATCTTAAATATTCACATGCCTATATAAAGATTTATGATTCTCTTTAGAATATTTCCTTTGCTTTTAAATTAAATAATAGCCTTATAAATGCCACTTTAGTGAATTGTAGACATTCTCTTCCATGGGTAGGAAATATCCTAACTGTATATAGCCTTGGTCTAAACTGTTTTAATTTTATAAGGTCCCCAAAGAATGTTCCATGATGAACAGCAAAAATATAAAACTGCAATACCACAGACCTTTTAAACTTTTTTTTGTCAACAGTACCTTAAGAGACCACAAGATGGAGTGTTAACTATGCAAATGAATATTTTCTTTATAAAATAAGGGATGAGTGTATGTAGCAGAGCATGAACTTTTCTGTTTTCTTAATGGAAGAATACACATTAAACACACACTAAACATTAGGAACCATGCTAAGTGTTTAAAAAACACTGTCACATATAATTCTCATAAAGGAAAGATTATCATCTTCATTTTAAAGGTGAGAAAATATGAGGCTCAAAGAGGCTTGCAAAATGACTTGCAAAGCCACATACATAGTAAGTGATGAAACTAAATTGCAAACCCAGATCTGTCTGCATCCAGAGCCTGGTCTCTCTACACTATACCATGCAGCTTCCCTATAGTGGTGATAATTAGAGACATTTCAGGAGCTCAAGTGCTGTCTGACTCCAAGGAGGATTAAAAACAATGTTAAAATGTCTTCTCTCTGCGTGCCTTTAAATTTTTCAGGGTAGGTTCTCTCTTGTGTCCCTTCTTCTACCGCATGACTCTTTAACTGGAAATGAGATAAATCTCCACCCCTTCCTTCAAAAACTTGCTTTTCCTTTGAGTCCTTAATTTTCTTTTCCAGTTAATGACCATCATCTATATCTACTCAGTTGCTCAGTTTATAAATCTAGAAGTTCTCTACCCTTTTCTTGCCCTAACGCCTTCACCCATATCCAGTTAATCATTGGTTCCTGAAATATCCCCTCCTCTTATTCCTTTAGCCTAGAAATTTCCCACCATCCATCACCTTTTTCTTCTTTTAACTATGCCCAATTCACTCTTATGTCTTAAAACTTAGCACCAGAATGTTGATGGCATCTCTGGTCCAGGCTGGATTGATTTAGGCTGCATGAGATACCATGGACTTCCTTCCATTATAGCATTTAACATGTGGTAGTATAATCCTAGCTACCAGTGTTCCCCACTAGACTGTGATCTTGCTGAGGATCAGGCTCAAAACATTCACATGGGTGTCCACAATGAACAGCATAATAATAACTCCTTAGTAAGTAGTTTTGAATAAATAAAATACATAATTCAGATCAGAAAATATTTGTTGAATGCCTATTTTCTACCAGGCCCATTTCACATGACCTGGGAAATAGATGAGTGAGTGTGACAATTTCTGTTTTAACTGCATTTATGGTATAATAGTGAAGATAGGACCAGTATAAAATACAAATAGAAATCAAAGTATTGTAACTGCTATGAAATGTAAAGGGTCATGGAAAAATATGTTTTTACTTTTTTTAATCCTTTTTATTAAGGTAAATAAGTATATAAGTTTTTTTCTATAGAAGTTATGTTCTGGGCATGAAAATATCTTGAAATATAGAAGCACAGTCATGAGATTTTCCATTATCCTAATTGAAAGTGTATTGTATTCAATGTATTGGATGAGAGTTATACAGTAGCTGGATTAAGAAGGTTATACCAGTGGAAAGTATTATCTGAAGGAGAGCATGACAGTTATTTATTTGTCAATTGATAGAAAAATTAAATGTTGGGTAGTTTCCATTAGCCATAGATATTACATGTATGTCATACTGTTGAGATAATACCCCTAGGTTTATGATCATCTAGTAAGAATTAATCTGGAATTTTATGAGTTCTATTCCAATTATCTGTTTATATCCATGGAGTCTTTTGCTTATAGGGATTGTAGGATCGTAATGATCCCTTCAGTTATGTTGGTGTTGTTTTAAAATCACATGTAGTGTAGGTATATTGATATAAAGAATATCTGATCATGTGTAGGAGCTGCCGTACATTTTGTCCATATCCACCCTGCTGCACCTTATTTAGGCTATTGTCCCTTGCATCTGATGGAAGATAACTACCTAGAAATTTCAAGATTGATCCTTGATGAACAATAGCTCTGCTTCCATTATAGTTAAATGCAGATCTCTACATTCACTGCCTTATATCTCTTTCACAAGTAGCTGGATGTGCTTGGCAGGACTTATACCCAAATTGTTCACTTATTGAACAATTTGGATAAGTCTTAAGTGCAGACTCTGTCCCAAGCACTGTAACAGGTACTGAGACTACAAAAATGAACCAAATAGGCAGTTACTGAGCTTTCTGACAATGCATTTAATTTGCAGAAACCGGACTAAGAATAAACTATCTTTAAGTTAAATATTACTTTTATTTATATTATGTTGTCTTTTAATTTTGTGAGTACTCAAGCCCACAAATGGAAGGAATGTTGCTATAAGCCTTAAACTTAAAAACTTTAGACTTGAATGATTCTGAGAACTTGTTATTTTCTACAGTGTCTAATGAAATTTTCAAAAATTGTAAAATTCTCAAGAATACATTATTTTTTAATCTTTTTTTTAACTAGTGTTCAGAATCAGGTGGATGAAGTCATTGATGTCATGCAAGAAAATATTACAAAGGTAATAGAAAGAGGGGAGAGACTAGATGAACTACAGGACAAATCAGGTACAGATACCTCATATATTTCTTGAAATTCTTAATCTGTATTTTGATAGTGTACTTCTCCCATTTTTTTAGCCCAAGTTTAGAAATCTTGTCTTAGGAAAAATGGTATTTATGGTTTTAATGTTTTAACTTTAGCTTTACTTTTAAAAAAATTATTTTATTCAAGTATAGTTGATTATGTGTTAATTTCTACTGTACAGCATTTATATATACACACATATATATACTTTTTCATATTCTTTTCCATTATGTTTTATTCTAGGATATTGATTATAGCTCACTGTGCTACACACTAGGACCTTGTTGTTTATTCATCTTATATATAATGTTTTGTATCTGCTAATCCCAAACTCCCAATCCATCCTTTCCCACTGCCTCCCACCCACTGCCCACCCTAGGCAACCACAAATCAGATTTCTACTTGGGTCTTCCGTCCATTTTTCAATTGGGTTGTTTGAAACTTCATTGTTAATTTGTATATATTAGCTCCCTTTAGTTTGAAACATCTTATTGTTGTATTATTGCTTTAATTGATTGGTTGGGAACGGAAAAATAAAAAATTCATTATTGAAGAATTAGAGTATTTTTTTCTTTTGTCCTGTTATGTTGATGTACTTTGTATCTCTCCTGATCTCATGGAAAATAGGCCTAATCACTTCTATTCAGACTTATTTCAAACTTATCCAGCGTTTTTATCTCATGCTTTGTCTGGTGACTTAGTAACCTTTCTTTACTGACAGATGTTAGTCTCTATTCTTATAACAGTTCCTGGCACTTATTAGGTACTCACATATTGTTTAAATGATGAATGGCTGAATGACTATCTGATTAATCCTTGACAGACTTGTTTAACAAAAAAAATTATTCAACCACTTTTAAAATTCATATTGTTTTACTTCAGAATCACTTTTGATACCATCTAAGAATCTGCCTTCTCCGCTTGTAGATTTTTTCTATAGTTGTGCCAGGTATTTGAGTTTCTAAAGAGTATTTTCTAACAGAATTCTCATAGGTTTATTGAAAGCACTGAGGCCCTAGAAGACTTCTCTTACTCTTATCATAAAAGTGGATTGAGCAAACTGACCTGCAGTCACTTTTTCCTTTTTTTTTTTTTTTAAGACTACAGAATGCCAGAGTTTGTGGGTGGAGGAAAGGAAAGATGTTGTTTTCATGCTTAAAGGGGAATAAATTTGCAGAAGTAGAAATTAATATTTTCTTGTCTTTGTGTGACTAGATAAAAGAATCCTGTTATGTCGTTTAATCCTTCTCTCCATCCTCTATGTGATATAGAAAGCTTATCGGATAATGCAACTGCTTTTAGCAACAGATCCAAACAACTTCGAAGGCAAATGTGGTGGCGCGGATGCAAAGTAAGTAAATCAGAAGATGCTGGATAGGTTGGCCAGCATATCCAGTGGCAGTCAAAGGCATAAAGGAAAAAGGGCCTCTAGATTATAAGCTCTGTAAGGACAAGGGCTACAACTCTCTTGCTCATTATTACATATTCTGAGCCTGAGACATGGTGGAACTCTGGATATTTGTAGAATTAATATCTTTTGGGTTAGAAATAACTAAAGGAATCAAGCAGTGCCTGAAAGGATGTTTTCATGGGTTTCTTCATAGAGAGTAAACCACATTTTATTAATAATTTAGCTTCCTCTAGACTTATAAGAAATATTAACTTATAATTTATTATTAGTACCTTTTTGGAGCCACCTATACCATTACATACAGATGTTTAGAAAATAGAATGCAAGCTAGAGAAAAATATAATTTTCTGTTGGAAAGGAGGAAATAAATAAAAGCAATTGAATGTGTCAGAATTCATATGGCAAATGGAGGGGCTAAAAAAAATCCCACTGTCCCTCATTATTCTAGAGAGTCTTCTGCCATACAACCCTGAACCCATCTGCCTGATCTCAGAAGCTTGGCAAGGTCAGGCCTGGTTGTACTTGGATAAGAGGAATAAGAAGTGAAACATTTTAACAAGGAAAAAATTAGGAATCATTATATGCTGATACATTCCTTCAAAACATTTTATGGAAATAAATTTACTTCTTAAATCAAGTATGGCTACTGCTTATCAAGCAGAAAAATGTTTCTCTTAAGATTTTATAGAAAATTTCATGTCATATGAGCACATCTCCTCTTTTTCCTCCTGATACTTTGTATCATTTTAAAGTTTCTGATTTTCCAGTTTAGGAATAACTTTCAAAACATGATGTTGACATATGCTGAGGATTTCTTCCAAGAGTTTCGTTAGATTTACTTCTTTTTGTCTGTGTACCTGTTGAATCCTCTTATTTTCAGAAATAGAACTTAGGGGAAGATACAAGTTTCATTGCTCCTCTTGTCTAGAATTTAAAATTTCTGGGTTTTTTAAATGAGTACATTTTCTATCTCTATACAAATGTCCAGTTGGTGGAACAAAAGGTCAATGAGCCATTAACCTCCTCTCCCCATACATATACATGACTCATTCACGTGGCCGTTAACAAAATGATACTGTACATTTTGTGTAGCTTTTTTTAACCATAGCTAAAGATTTTCATTTTATATTTTATGGTGTCCAGATCAAAGAAATAGCATGCTTTAAAGGGGAAAAATTAGAGTATATTTTTAATTTATATGTTTTAATAGTCTCCACATCACTGCCATTTTCTGGTTTAACTCCAGAATTATTATTTAGGAAGGACTAAAAAAAGGGCTATAGAAATGGAAGAGAGATTAGAGGTTGCCACTGGCTAAGGGTCGAGGAGTAGAGATTGACTACAGCAGGGTAGGAGGGCACTTTCTGAGTGATGAAAGTGTCTTACGTTCAACTGCGATTGACAACTAGATGTCAAAATGCATCAAAATGAACTCTAAAAGGGTGAGTTTTATTGTATGAAAAGTATATCTCAATAAACCTGACTTTTAACATTTAGTGAACATGTTTAATGAGAAACAGATTTTTGTCCATGTCATTTGGAAGAAGTGCACTTTGGACACATGTGAATACTGCCATTTTTGGTTGTAAACATTTCCTGGCCAGTGTTAGAAACTGTTTATTTTGGTGTTTTTAAATTGTTATTAATATTTCCATTAAAATCTTCTAAATGTTAAGCCTTAGCACAAATTAATAGGGCAAATTAATATGTATTTTTGGTAAATTTGAAAAGCTATTGTAAAATTCAAAATTACTTTAGAAATGTTTTCAGGTTTAAAAAAAAAATGCAAAGCTTCCATATATTCTCTGGATCACTTTTGTCACTAAGTACTTTATAGTGTAATGTGGACCCAGACACCTGTTGAAAATGTGCCTATATTCATTTGATCTGAGTCTGTGTCTACATTTTTTGGTTATCATATGATAGGTCCCTGCTATTCAAATTGCAAAGCTTCCGTGTATTCTCTTGGTCACTTTGTTCTTGTCATGAATATAATGCCACTAAAATGTCAGCAGTATTTTTATCTTAGAAACATTTCATTAGCTACTTCTAGTTGCCATTTGTGATATCCACCAGAATGTTTCATGTGTCTATAACAACTGGGTACCTTTTTTCTGAATGAACCATGTTTAATCAATTATCTGTGAAAATTGTTGATGATAACAACACTTTCATTTGAATTTAAATCAAATCAATTTATAATTAATGCATTTTATGATTAGACGAGGAATGTGACAATTTTATAGAGAGAGATGATGTGGACCTAAAATATTAAGTAGCTAAGGACTATTCTTAAGATTTCTCCTATCTGTGAAACTGACACACAGAATGCTCTTAGGCAAGTTATTTATTAAATGAGGTTTATTCATGAAAAGTTTAAATTATATTCCTCAAAATGGAGATAAAAATTCTAAGAAAACAAGGGAAGCACAAACTAACAGTATTCCAATATATTAATACTTTGAAAATAATTTCTATAAGAAATGCTGCTTTATACTATGTATATTGAACCATCTGTATTGGATGCCAATGATATTCATAATATCCTGACATTTTTGGACAGAGTTGCTAAAAGATTATTCTTTTCCTAGCCTTACATTAGAAATATGTGTGAAATCAGAGACAAAAAGACCAGGCCCGTGAAGGCTTTGATTATTACTGTTTACTCTGTAGCCTTGAACAGTAAAATCTACACAAGCATAACCCCTCAAATTTGGGAAACTCTGATTATTACAGAAAGATGCAAATAGTCAAGTTTATATGAAAAAAATATTGGAAACCTTTCATAGAAGGAGATTGTCTATTGATGAGTTAGTGTAATGTGGTAAATAGAATGACAGAATAAAGACGTGAAACATTAATCTTTTCTGTTTTTTGTGTGTTGTAGATAAAAGCCATCATGGCTTTGGTTGCTGTTATCCTTTTGTTAGTGATTATCAGTAAGTATTTACTGGATTATTAATTTAGAGGAGTATCATTTGAAGTTTTTAAAAATTTCCTTTTTAATTGATTTTCAGTTGACCTAGTATGATTGATGTCAGGGTTGAGTAATGATTTATGGCTCCAGACAGGAGCTCTTAACCTAGAATCTGTAACTCTGAAAATGCATATAAATTGTATATAAAATTTTCATGAGTATGCATATGTAAAGTTTCTTTTTTTTTTAATAAATATTTATTTATTTCGGCTGTACCAGGTCTTAGTTGCAGCATGGATACTCTTAGTTTCAGCGTGTGGGATCTAGTTCCCTGAGCAGGGAACGAACCTGGGTCCCCTGCATTGGGAGCCCAGAGTCTTAGCCACTGGACCACCAGGGAAGTCCCCATATGTATGTTTTTATAATGAGACTATCTTTCATCAGATTCTCAGCAAGAATGACAGGGCTGCGTGATTTGTTTGAGGCTATGTATGGCTACTGTTACACTCAAGACCATAACACTCATTTTTTATTTATTATTAACTTTTAGGTATGGCAGCTTCATTTCATAATACCATGTTTGAAGAAAATCCAGATAAATTATCTAGATGATAATTTTTGTGTTTGAAGAAAATCCAGATAAATTCTCTAGATGATAATTTTTGTTTTGGATTTGAGCTTCATTTCCATCATTGAAGCATAACTCTTGCCCTTCCTTTTTTCCCCTTAATATCCTTTTTAAAGTCAGATCATTTAAAACAATTTTTTTAGTATAGTTGGTTTATATTGTTGTGTTAATTTCGGGTGTATGACAAAGTGATTCAGTTATATATTTTTTCAGATTATTTTCCACTGTAGGTTATTACAAGATATTAAACATAGTTCCCTATGCTGTATAGTAGGTCCTTGTTGCTTATCTATTTTATTTATAGTAGTTTGTATCTGTTAATCTCATTTCCTAATCTATCCTTTCCCCCTCTCTTCCCCCTTTGGTAACCAGAAGTTTTTTTTCTATGACTGTAAGTCTGGTTCTGTTTTGTATGTAGATTCATTTGTATTACTTTTTAGATTCCACCTGTAAATTATATCTTATATTTGTCCTTTTCTGGCCAGATCATTTTTAATATCTCCTTTTCTCCCAAAATTCTTGCTCTGTGTTTACAGGGATTTTATAAAGATCTGGACAGTATCTCAGAATAACCATTTGAAAAATTCCATGGTGATACTATTTTTAAACAGAAAAAAAAAAGTTTTGTTTCAGAGACAGTCAGTCCCCATTATTTGTGGATTCTGTGTTTGTGAATTCATCTACTAGTTAGCATTGATCATTTACCCCAGTGCTTTGGAGTCATTGGCAGATGCGGTCAGAAAGGTGAAAACTTTGGATCTCTTGATGTGCATATCCCAGCTGACGGCTAATGTCATGCTGTGCCTCAGTCCCACCTCATGAAGTAAACGGGTGTCCTTCAGAGATTGTTCAGTGCCACATTGCTCACATTTCTGTCAATCTTGTTAATGGCTTTGCTGTTTCAAATGGCCCCCAGGTGTACTGGTGCTCCAGTGCCGTCTAGTGTTGCTGAGTACAAGGCTGTAATGTGCCTTGTGGAGGAAATATGTGTGTTAGATAAGCTTCGTTCAGGCATAAGTGACAGTCCTGTTGGCCATGAATTCAGGGCTAATGAGTCAACACTGTATAGTAAATAAGGTGTCTCTACCCAGAAACCTATAAAACAAGGTTATGCACTGTTTTTTATCAAAAACATTGTAGCCAGAGGCTGGCAGGAATTTAGGCCTATGTTTGCCTTCAGGGCAGTGCTTCAGTATCCGCTCTTTCAGTGTTTGTGGTGACTTTATAGAACATAACTACTGCCAGTACCAAGAATCAACCGGTGGTATGTTGAATGGCATAAAGAAGAAAATAAAATCCAGCTATTCTCTTAGCACACAGAGATAGCTACTGTTAATACAACTATTGTATATACTTCAAATCTTTTCCTATTAATAATATATAAACATGTTTCTTGAAAACTAAGATCATATGTATACTTTTTAATAAATATTTTCTAAATATTTTCCCATGTTATTAAATATTTTTAAAATATTTTAGCCTGTTTATACTATGATTTTATATTAATCTATTTGATCAAAATGCTAATATTAGACATTTAGGTTGTCTCATTTTTGCTTCTCCATTCCCATGTGTTATCTATCATTTCAGATTAAAATTGTCCCCATTACCTTTTTTCACAATGGAAACTACGTTTAGGAGTATTGTTTCTCATGTAACGTATGAATCTGATTTTGATGTTTCTTTTCCATTTTTTTCTCTTGCAGTTCTTATAGTTGTGAAATACCGTACTTGATTTGAAGACAGATCTTCATTAAACAAAATCTGGGACAATAATAATAAAAGGTTGCTGCATAATTTAAATGAAACCCATGTATATAACTTTCACAGCTTCTTTTTCAAGAAATTAAGAGGCAAGTATCACTTCAAATTGGAACATTGAGAATGTCCATATCTCCCTCCCCTCCAAAAAAATGTTGCTTTTAATAATTATGTTTGAGGCAAAGATAACCAGCCTTGATTTTGTCATATTCCAAGGGTCTAATTTGAAACTAGATACTTGCCAATTCACTATTGTATATATAGTTAAACACTGATAAAGATATTTCATACTGTTATTTTAATGGCATAAGGACTTGAATTTATTGCATCGAGGTAGGGATCAGGCTGGTGGTCAGGGAGCCTCTGCAGAGTACCAAATCATCATGCTGAAAGATGTATACAACCATTCCATTGATATTTGCAAGATTCTTCTCAGTTAACAATTGCTTTGTAAGCAATGTTCACATGTTTATAGATGTAACAAAAGTTAAATGTTGTAAATGTTGCTGCCTTCAGCTATAACTAAAAACATTTCAGTAAACCTATTTTTGATTGTATAAGGGAATGTGTAGTGATTTTTTGACATTTGGATTATGGAAATGGGAAATTTAAAGTGTGAAAAACATAGTATGGCATCATAACCTGGAGGTAATAAAATTATTGGAGAACATCATTGGAGTATTTGAAAATGCCAAACATACAGCTAAAAGTCATGGTCCAGTCTGTTTTCAGTTAGCTTCCAATAAGGAAGACCAGTCCTAATGTGAGTAAATGAAATCCACAGGTAACTTGTCCCCATAATTTTCTGTTTATTAGTAGCTTTATTCTTTAACTTCAACTATTTTACCAGAAATGCTTAAAGTAGCAAAATCACCTGCTTAGGATTTTTGATTTTTGCATCCCCTGATTATCTCTTGGGAAATGCATGTTATACATACAATCAAATGTGAAATTAGCCAATAATAATGAGTATTAGAAGTCAGGAGCCTAGCTAATCAGTCAGTAACCAAATGCTAGGGTCACCATTTAATCTCAGTCTGTTTTTATAATGATAAAAAGTGTCAACTTTAAAGTGTGCCAACTTTCTTGGCTTGTTTCAACATGTGAAAGTGAAAATACAGTTCTCTAGTGTGTGTGTGAGGATGTTTTATAATAAAATTGGAGGTTCTGTAGAGACTTGTGTACATGGACATCTTCACAATGTATATATAACTCTAAATTTGAAATAGGGTTAATAGAAAGTAGCAGTATTTAAATAGGAAAAAAAATAGTCCATATAGGGTTTATTTCTTTGGTTGTTTTCATTCAAAATATATGAAACATAGGATCTTTTTTTTTTTCAGTTCTACAGGATTAGTACTAAGATACAAAAATGTTCTCTTTAGAATGAAAAGACATTTGAAGGGAGAAAGCATATTAAGAGATATTCAATACACCTGCAAGTTAAGAAGGTCTAAGCATTATAGTCCACTAAGAACATTTTAAAAGAAGTAAAGGTCTTAACATACTATGGAGTGTGTTCTCTGGTTTCTCCATCCTTTGTAAATGTCAGTTACTATAAATAACATAATAAATACTAAACCCTTTGACAGAGGATACCCAGGAGAATGAGCATTTTTAGAATTTCAGTAGCTAATGTAGTTCAGGGATGGAAATGTTTGAGTGTACAGAATCAGTCCTAACATGTTTATTTTGTGTGTCCTTCATTTGGGATTGGAACTATGCTCACCAATGGTTAATTTTCTATTGGTTAGTATAGAAATTTGGTTTCTTCATATCATCTATCAGTGAAGATGATTATTTCTCAAAAAGAATCCACATTTCCAGTGTTTCTTTAATAAAGTATGCTTTTAAAGAAATAAAAACAAAATTTTTAAACATTTTAACAAAGAAAAAATAAAAGGAAATATTTATATGACAATATCATATATATGTAGTTCTCTTTGTATATTGCTGCTGAGAATACTGGTAGTGGATATGTTACTCTGTTAGGGATTTGCACTAGTAGTAGCCTGTTTAGTGGTAGCTCAGTTTATCATTTCATCCTTCTCAGTCTTCATTAGTACTAAGACCCTTAAAGTGACAGACATGTTTATGATTCTATTATTATAACCTTGGAGACACGCACCTTAGGAAAAATAAAAATGTGTTCAAATTGATGCCAGGCCTGCCTTCCTTCCCTCCCTTAATCATTCTTTTTCTCATTGAGCTCAGATCATCCTACACTTGAAAAATGAAGTTTCCCCATCATCAAAACTCTCATTACTTAACAACAATGAAGAAACAGGAAAATTCCAAGTAGCTTTGTAAATACTAGTTGATAACCCAGTGAAATCAGGTCACCCCTTTTATAATGCCAGAAACAGACCTTTGTGATTTATGTTTAACTACTGAAACCTGTTGCCCTACAGTAGTTTTGTGATAATGCTGATTAATTAGTTTTTCCTACAGATATGATCCAGTATTACCTGTGGTCTTTTTGCTCCTCTATCCTGATAAAGCTCACTGGAAATCACCCTCCAGTTTTTATAAACTTAGGGATTTCTTGACTAAAGAAAAGTTCAGTATTGAGAATGGAACATTATAAAATGGAGGAGTATAGGTAATAGTACACGTCAAATTCAGAAATACCTTCTGTTAGCACTCCTGTGGATGGCTTCTGTATAGTCTCTATATGCAGTTACTCTGCATTAAAAAATTATAACTTCAGCATTTTCTTATAGCAGAATTGGGCATCTTTCAATTTTCTATGACATGTGGGTATCCTGGAAATGATTATACATATACAAACTGAGAAGGAAAAAAATTGAAATTTCTCATCAGTACACTCTTAAATATGTTAGATGGCCTGTCAGCATTTTTATCCACACTGTTTATACTTTTGTGTATGCATACTGTTATTAAAAAATATGCTAGAAATTGTTTTCTCATGTTGAGATTGAGTGCCATTAGAAGCTAACTGTATTGAGTCAGTCTTCCTAAGTCTAGGAAAAGCAACTCTCTTAGTCTGATTGTATGTTTTCATGTGGAAATGTGATTGGAGTCTTTGAAGTCAATTTTATTTTTCTGTGAGTGAGGAGTTAGAACATAAATCAGTTGAAAAGCATTTATACACTTTTGTTTTAGAATGCAGTAGAGTACTCATATTTGTGTAGGAAGTTGCCGCAAGGCTGTGTGAAGATACTGAGTCAGAAGGAGCTGGAAGGTGCCCTACTTCTCAATCCATCCACTGTTTCTCCCATATTGTAGACAACTGGAACCATAGGGGACACAATCTTTTTATTCTGGCTCCTGTTTTAAGAAGTTGCTTAGAACAAGTCAGTAGGAATTGAAGGGAAAGCATGACCAACTCAATTGAGAGGGATAAACATAAGCTTGGGAAAATATAGATCACATCGTACTTGGGTCCCCACAGCACCCAGCCCAGTGCCGTGCACCTGGCTAGATGAATGTGCCTAGGAAATCACAGACACACCGGTGTGCTTATGTGCTGGTTCACCAGTGACCTCTGCGTTGCTAAAGTCGAAGGTCCACTCTCAGCCCTCTTCCCTGTGTGTCCGCAGGATTTGATGAGGCAGCTGATTGCTCTTTTCTCATTAATGCTTGCTACCTGGGCTTGATTTGTTCTTAACGTCAATGTCCATGGCCCTCCCTGCAGAGGTGACATGACTGACGTAGCTGTGGGTCTTCTGCCTTTACCAGCAGATAGTAGTGCGCTCTTATAATGGGTAAAGAAAAGTTTTGATTTTACATTATCTCATTAGGTTCTTCCCATTTGAAAAGGTCTTGAAATCAGACCATCTATTAAATATTTTAGGGCTACAAAGTAAATTGCATAAATCAGTCAAATGCCAGAAATCAGACTCTAAGAAAACTCAAGCACTTGATCTTATGCCTGGGGTATGTGTCACTGTTTTAAATTCCACACTCCTCTATTTAATCGTTTTGACAAGTGCCTTTGATGTTTTCAGATGTGTGGTGGGAGATGAACAATGTAAATGGTGTGCACCCTGTGCTGTAGACTCTCAAGTCTTCATATCCATTTTCACCAGTGTTGCAAATCTTAGTCCTTGGTGTTCCTGTCAGATATGTATTTGTAGCCCCTCCATAGTAAACAGTAAAATAAACTATTTCATAGAAAACAAAATAAAACACTTTTTGGCTTATTCAGTATGTTACCTGTTGCCTTAACTTCATAGTGTAACTTATTTGAAATACCATCTGGCTAACCTGATTTGGGCTTCCCTGGTGGTTCAGCTGGTCAACAATCTACCTGCAATGCAGGAGGCTTGGGTTTGACCCCTGGGTTGGGAAGATCCCCTGGACAAGGATATGGCTACCCACTCCAGTATCCTGGTCTGGAGAATTCCATGGACTGTATAGTCCATGGGGTCGCAAAGAGTCAGACACGACTGAGTGACTTTTACTTTCACCCTGGTTTAGTCCATCCCAGTTTTCTAATAAGGTACATGGAGGAAAAATAAATAGAAGATGTCCTGTCACCAAAAACCATGCCCAGTGCCCAATCTACTGACAGAGTCTGGTAAGAATGTCTCAGTGTAAAATTACTGAGTCTCAACTGCAGAAAGAACAATTGGAATACTCATGCTTTTGAAAGAGAGGAAGGGGGTCAAATTTCTCTTGCACTTAGGTGAGAAAACCTGGCACCCACCTCTCAGCTGCATGAGCTACTTTTAGAGGCAACTGGAGCAGTGTTCATCTCTTCAACCTCCCTCCACCCAGAAACTAAAGTTTGTTTCTTTAATACTCAAGAAAGGTGTGGGAGGGGGTGATATTGGGGGCACGTTGTACCCAGAAATGTATAGTCTGTACAAATAGAGGACTGTGGTCAGGAATGAAGATGGGAAGAACTCGGGTTTGTGCATTCCGAGAATGGTGGTGTTTAATGTAATCCAACCAGCCATTGTATGAGAGAACCAGGTAGGGAGGTCAGATCCTCCCTGAATCCAACAGTCAAACTTTATGAATACCTATCCAATGCTGGAAACTTCTGTGGAGCAGTGAGTAGCACTTTGCTTTTCAGCTGCAGGTGTAAGAAGAGGTTTGACTAGATGCCAGATGCATAATTGAACAGGGCCAGGTGCAGTGCACTCACCATGTGTATTGAATAAAAATACTGGCTCTTGTCTAAGAATGTGTGAGAAGATGCACATGGAGCCTGTGAGCACATCCTCCTGGAACCCCCTGTAACATACAAGCACCCCTTTCCTCCCCAGTTAGCCTGCACCACCTATCCAAAGACAACAACCTTCCTAGGGATCTTCCTTGAAGAAACATCCATGCTTGTGATTTCTAGTTCTTTTTCATTCATTCTCTTAAATACCTCAGTAGAGTTTTTGCCTCCTAACTTAAGCTCTTGTCAGGATCACCAGTGACCTCTGCGTTGCTAAATTCGAAGGTCCACTCTCAGCCCTCTTCCCTGCATGTCAGCAGGATTTGATGATGCAGCTGATTGCTCTTTTCTCATTGCTTGCTACCTGGGCTTGATTTGTTCTTAACCTCACTGATTGCTCCTCCTCTTCCCAACTTTTAACATCATTGGACTGCTCCAGGATTCACTCTTGGTCTGAACCACATATATGCCCTTTGGTAATCTTATCTAATCTAATTTGGATAACATTTATGTGCTGATGAATCCCAAGTTTATGTCTCCTGTTTGACTTATGAATACAGACTTATCCAATGTTCTAGAGGACCTCAGCCGAGATGGCAGAGTAGGAAAATCCTGAGCTCACCTCCACTCATAGGCACACCAAAACCACAAGTATTTACAGAGTAACTATTGATCTAGCAGAAAAGACCATCTCCAAGAAAAGTTATAAAGAAGGAACCACAACAAGATGGGTAGGAGGGGAAGAATTGCAGTAAGCTGAGACCCACACCCCTAGGTAGGTGACCCACAAACGAGGATAATTACAACCACAGAGGTTCCCCCCAAGGAGTGATGGGTCTGAGCCCCATATTGTGCCCCTCATTTCATGAGTTCTGCACCAGGAAAATGAGCCTCCAGATGCTTGACTTTGAAGGCCAGTAGGGTTGACATTTGGGAGAACCAGATGGCTGTGGGAAACAAAGTCTCCACCCTTAAAGAACACAAATCTCACATGCTCTGGGAACCTGGGTCAGACCTCCCTGCTTATCTGGGTGAGCCTTCTGGAGAGGTGGGTGACACCACTGGAGCTCCCCTTGGGGACACAGACATCGGCAGTAGCCATTTTTGGCAGCTGGCTCTCACATGACACTAGTGCTGGCGAGCACCATTTTGGAGTCTTCCATCTAGCCTATTGGCACTGGAACCCGGCCTTGCCCACCAGCCTGCTAGCACCAGTACCGGGAGACCTCAGGCCAAGCAATTAGCCAGGTGTGCACACAACTCCACCCACCAGCAGGAAACTACCTTAAGACTCCCTGAGCGCACAGCCTGTCTA
This sequence comes from Neotragus pygmaeus, assembly GCA_006410875.1. NCBI lineage: Eukaryota > Metazoa > Chordata > Mammalia > Artiodactyla > Bovidae > Neotragus > Neotragus pygmaeus. The sequence goes on along the minus strand of SJYV01034210.1, from coordinate 164,518 downwards.
GGACACAATGCTGCCCACCAGAGGGCAGAGGGCACAGGACATGGCTCTGCCCACCAGTGAGCCATCACTAGCCTCAGGAATATCACACACCAGTGGGCAGGAACCAGACACCTTGGCCCTAGCCCCACCCATCAACAAATGAACACCAGCCCCAAGACCACCATAGTCCTGCAGCCTGGCATGGCAGGACCCAGCTCACACCAGCAGGTCAGCACCCACTTGTGGGCTTCCCAGACTGCAGCCCCACCCATCAGGTCAACCCAGCTCTAAGACAGCTTGGATCCCTCAGCCAGCTGCCCCAGGATCCAGCCCTACTCATCAGTGGGCCAGCACCGGCTTTGAGACACCCCAAACCCCACAGCTAGCCATGTCAGGAACCAGCCCCAACCATTAGCAGGATGACACTAGATCCAGGAACACTGGCCTTGCACCTACATACTTCAGAACCCAGTTAGTTCTCTCCAGCAGTAGGGCAGCACTAGCCCTGCACCCACCCAAGATTCCACAGCCAGCCACCTTGTGACCTGGCCCTGCCAGTCAGTAGCTGCACCCTCTGCACAAGGCAGGGCCTGCAACCAACTGCTCTGGGAGCCAACCATGCCAACCAGATCACCCACAGTAGTCAGCCTGCCACAAGAGAAGGATCCATGCAGCCCACATAGCAGGCACCTTTAGAGCATATAGCTCTGGTGACCAGAGCAGAGCAGAATGCACATCAATGACTAGATCATCCAGACAAAAATAAAAGAATAAGGAAACTGGTCTTAAATGAGACATTACACCAAATGGACTTAATATATATATATATATAATATTGCATCCAAAAGCTGCAGAATACACATTCTTTTCAAGCACAGGGAACATTTTGCAGGATGAATCTTATGTTAGGCCACAAAACAAGAAATCATATCATTCATCTTTACCAACCACAACACAATGAAACTAGAAATCAACTACAAGGAAAGGACTGCCAAAAGCATAAGCACACGTAGGCTAAACAATATTCTACTAAGCAACCAATGGATCACTGAAGAAACCAAATCAAAAAATACCAGAGATAAAAAGAATTAACACAGTGGTCCAAAACCTATGGGACTCAGCAAAAGCAGTTGTAAGAGGGAATTTTGTAATAATATACTCCTACTTCAGGAAACAAAATTCTGAAAAAAACAACCTAATCTTACACCTATGTGAACTAGGAATAGGACAAATGAAACCCAAAATTAGTAGAAGGAAAGAAATCATAAAGAGCAGAGCAGAAATAAATTAGAAATTTTTAAAAGCAATAGAAAAGATCAATGAAACTAAGAGCTGTTTCTTTGAAAAGATAAAATTGATAAACCTTTAGCCATACTCATTAAGAAAAAAAGTGAGAGGGCCCAAATCAATAAAACTAGAAACTAGAGATTTCTCTGGTGGTCCAGTGATTAAGAATTTGCCTGCAAATGTAGGAAACCCAGGTTTGATCCCTGATCTGGAAGATCTCACATGCTGCGGAACAACTAAGCCTGTGCACCACAACTACTGAGCCTGTGCTTAGAGCCTGTGAGCTGCAACTACTGAGCCCACATGCCTAGGGCCCACGGTCTTAAATGAGAGAAGCCGCCACAATGAGAAGACTGCACACCGCAACAATGAGTAGGCCCCCACTCACCACAATTAAAGAAAGCCTGTGTGCAGTAATGAAGACCTACCCAGCGCTGCCAAAAAATATAAATTAAAAAATTTAAAAATAAAATCAGAAATTAAAAAGTTACAGATACTTCAGAAATACAAGGGATCATGAAATTACTATGAACAATTATATGCCAGTAAAATGAGCAACCTGATAGAAATGGGAAAATTCTTAGAAAGATACAATCTCCCAAGGTTGAGCCAGGAAGAAACAGATAATATGAACAAACCAATTACCATTAATAAAACTAAATTAGTCATTTAAACTCTCCCAAAAAGCAAACTGTAGGGCCAGAGAGCTTCACAGCTAAATTCTATGAAATGCTTAGAGAAGCATCAATATCAGTTCTCAAACCATTTCAAAAAGTTCCAGAGGAAGGAACATTTCCATACTCACCCTATGAGGCCAGAATCACCCTGATACCAAAACGGGACAAAGGTCTCACACACACACACACACACACACACGCACTTTCTCTCTCTCTCTCTCTCTTTCTCCAGGCCAGTATCACTAATGAACATAGACATGAGAATCCTGAACAAAATATCAGCAAGTCAAATTCAACAATACATTAAAAGAGTTATAATTGTAATCAAGTGGGATTTATTCCAAGGATGAAAAGATTTTTTTAATATTCACAAATCAATCAATGTGATAAACCACATTGACAAACTGAATAAAAACCATATGGTCATCTCAATAGATGCAGAAAGACTTTTGACAAAATTCAACATCCATTTATGATAAAAACTCTCAACAAGTGGGTACAGGGGAACATACCTCAACATAATAAGAAGCCATCTATGTTAATCCTAGAGCTAACATTATACTCAGTGGTGAAAAGCTGAAAGGACTTCCTCTAAGATCAGGAACAAGATAAGGATGCCCATTCTTACCACTTTTATTCAACATAGTCCTGGAAATTCTGGTCACAGCAGAGAACAAATAAAAGGAATCCAAATTCAAAAGGAAGAAGGAAAACTGTCACTTTTTGTATACATATAAAATCCAAAGATGCCACCAAAAAACTACTAGAGTTCAATGAATTTGACAAGAGTTGCAGGATGCAAAATTAATGCACAGAAATCTGTCACATTTCCATACACTAACAATAAGCTATCAGAAAGAAGAAAGTAAGGAAACAACAGCATTTACCATCACATCAAAGAGTAAAATATCTAGGAATAAATCTAAGGTGGTGAAAGACCTCCTTGGAAAATAATAATACACTGATGAAAGAAATTGAAGATGACACAAATAGATGGAAAGATGTACTGCGTTCTTATATTGGAAGAATTAATATTATTAAAATAACCATACTTTCCAAGGTAATCTACAGATTCAATGAAATCCCTATCAAAATACCAGTGGCATTTTCACAAAACAAGAACAGAAGTTTTCAGTCTGTACACAAACACAAAAGATTTCAAATAGCCAAAGCAATTCTGAGAAAGAAGAATCGAGTTGGAGGGAGATATCATATTCCCTGACTTCAGATTATAGTACAAAGTATATTTGTACTATATTTGTATATTATAGTACAAAGTATATTTGTTAATATTTGATTATTAACAGTAATCAAAACAGATACAGAACAGTGGAATAGAATAGAAAGTCCTGAAATAAATCCATACACTTATGGTCAATTAATCTATGACAAAGGAGGCAAGAGTTTACAATGGAGAAAAGACCATTTCTTCAATAAGTGGTGCTGGGAAAACTGGACAGCTACATGTAAAAGAGTGAAATTAGAACATTTTCTCACACCGTATACAAAGCTAAACTCAATATGGATTAAATGTAATACCAGAAACTATATAACTTCTAGGAGAAAATATAAGCAGAATGATTTGGATAAATTTTAGCAATAATTTTTTTTAGATTTGTCTGCTAAGGCCAAGGAAACAGAAGCAAAACAAGCAAGTAGGACCTGCCAGGGTCCAGCCCCAGTGGATCCAGGGTAATTTGAAGGGGAGACAGAGTAGGCGTCCTAGGAAAAAACTTATTTAGTTACAGATATATAGAGAGATTAGAAATGGATAGCGTAGTAGGAAAATTAGTGGAGAAAAAGAGGCTGAATAATTTGGTTTATGTGGAATACCAATCACCACCTATGTAGGCCACAGGCGTCTTTCTGTTCTCCCAAAGGAGAGAAGGCACTGAGGCCTCCCTGGTCCGATCTTAGAAGCCCAGGCAGAATTAGCAGGCTTGGTGAGTACCCACATTCCAGATGGGAATTCAGCCAGAAATATGGGGAGCAAGAAAGAAACGACACGGGGAATCAGTCTTTCCAGAAACTGATCCAATTTCTTTATTTTTCAGGTTTGCTTATATACTTTTTGTTATACATAGGGATGAATACGGAGTCACCTGGGGGTCAGCAGACCTAACCCTTGTCACAATCAGGTTATACAAAGGTCTTATGGGTTTTACATCATCTTCTGGCCATGAGGCCTGCTGACATTTTATGGCCCTTTCTGATAATGGTCAGTTAACCACAAAACTTATTTTTTCCAGGGGTGATTTTTTTTTAAACCAGGTGCCACCCTCCAAATAAAGTTGCATTCCTATAGGGTGAGGGTGTAGTGAATTACAACTAAGAAAGGAATTTACTTAGCCTAAGGTTTAACATGATTAATCTTAAAGGTTAATACTTATTTTTCCTATATGCTAATTATATTCATTATAAGGGCAAAGAATATGGAGATTTAGCAGCAAATATTGGCTCAACAAATGAAAACCCTTCACCAGTGTTCCCCTTAAGATCTATTTAGTCTTAAGATAGTGATAAAGTTACATTTTTGCATAGCAAGGGCACAGTGATTTATAACAAAGTACAGTGATCTATAACAAAAGAGAAAATTCATTAATTCAAAAAGTCTAGTATTGCTAACATCAAAAACTACTATATTTCCTTTTCTATATTCCAAATACATTGATTAATATATTCCCAGGTGCCTAAGGATATGGAGGCCTGGCGGCAATCATTGACTCAACAATGAGAAAAGCCCTATGCTAATACTCCAAACTGTCTGTGCTGTTTATGGTTGAGAGGTTGTCACACAAGCTAGTCTGTCAGCAGAGAAGTTTGATCTGAGACACCCTTGTCACACCCAGGGCAGGGAATTAGCAGNAAAACTACTATATTTCCTTTTCTATATTCCAAATACATTGATTAATATATTCCCAGGTGCCTAAGGATATGGAGGCCTGGCGGCAATCATTGACTCAACAATGAGAAAAGCCCTATGCTAATACTCCAAACTGTCTGTGCTGTTTATGGTTGAGAGGTTGTCACACAAGCTAGTCTGTCAGCAGAGAGGTTTGACCTGAGACACCCTTGTCACACCCAGGGCAGGGAATTAGCAGTAATTGGCACAACAAATGAAAAAACCCTTCACCAATATAATTTCTAATCAACCCACTATACTATACTAATAATTTTCTAACTTCTCAAAAGAGTCTGTATTTTTGAAAGTTTTAAAGCATCTCGTGCCTCTCATGGTTGGGAGGCTGTAAACAATCACATGTGGCCGGACGAACCCACTCAGGCAGGCTAGAGAACCTTCAGAGGAGTTTGTAAGTTGAAACACTCTTGTCACGCCCAGGAATTTTTATTAACTGGAGCTGCAAGTTAACTCCTTCTCTGAGAGCAATGGTTATGGGGGAGAGCCCCCCGTAAAGTCAGAGGTGTAGGTGAGAGCACAGAACAGACTCTGGTTTTGGGGGTAGATGCTCGGGAACAGGGGGTTTCCTGAGGCTTGATCCTGCCTTTGCATATGCCAAAGCCTCCTTCCTCAAGACCTTTGCCATGGGCAGAGTTCCTTACGCTGGCTCTGGGCAAGGACCTAATTAAATTTAAAAGATTTTACATAGCAGACCAAACAACCTGACTAAAAAATGAGCAGAAGACCTGAACAGACACTTTTCCAAAGAAGACATACAGATGACCAACAGGCACATAAAAAGATGCTCAACATCTCTAATCAGAGATACGTAAATCAAAACCAAATGATACATCACCTTGCATCTGTCAGAATGGCTATTAAAATGACCACAAGTAAGAAATATTGGCAAGGATGTGGAGAAAAAAGAATCCTTGTACAATGCTAGTTGGAATGTAAGTTGGCGCAGCCAAGAAAATATGTCAACAATTTCAAATGAATGGAGTGGTACTCACAAACCACTGGCTAACCATTTTACATTTAGTAATGTCTATGTTTCAATGTTACCCTTTCAATTCGTCCCTCCCTCTCTTTCCTCCACTATCTCTGCAAGTCTATTCTCTATGTGCATTGCAAGTTTTAAATGCAAATTATAAGAGCTTTTCTCTTGTGTCCAGAATCATCAAAATTACAGTTTGATTTTAGCTCTGACATAGAGCAATTGCTTCACATTTGTTGCATGATAATCGATTAATTATCTCATTTAACCCTCATAAAAGCAAATATCCTGAGGTGGTTCTTCTACTTATCATGCAGTCCAGTATTCAGTCACAGATATGTATTGAACACTACTCTGTGTAGCCAGGCTCTCTCCTCTTTCTCATCTTTCCACTCACCTTGCCCTTTGGACCACAGATGAGGAGTGGCAATGATCATCATCAATGTCAAAGTGCAGAGAATTTACTGCCATATTTCTACCCCACTCCTCTAAACCAATACCCATTAGTTACTAGCCATTTATCCTGTGACTGGCAAGTTTGTCTTAATATTCCACTCACCTTGGTGTGACCTGAAAAGCTCATTGAATTTATTTTATTAGAACTTGGTCATTAGCTAAAATAATTAAACACACTAGCCTGAGCCATATATTCAAAAAATTCAAAATGTTTTAAAATATTTGAGAGGACTGGGTCCAGGATCGGTGGGGATGCTCAAAGGTTCAGGACAATAGCTATTCACCAAAGAAAAGAAAATATGTCAACAATTTCAAATAAATAGAGGGGTACTCACATCTATAGCTTGGCAAGACGGTAAGGTCCTGCTGCCACTCTGTAAGTCCCTTTTCTTCTCTTTGAATGATGCAAAACCAAGATGGAGTCACCTTAATTAGACCTCTCTGAAGGGTTGTATCTCAGAACCTCAGTGACTCAAGTGGAAATCCACGTGAACTGTTGATCTCTGACAAGCAAGCAGCAGGATGCTACTGAGAGGCTTCAGGGACTGAAAAGGAGGGATAGAGGAAAAGAGAGATCAGAGAGGTGTGAGGAGAAATTTTGCTGTCTGCCATCTCTCAGGAGTTGTGGTTCACCTGTGCTGAGTTTTAAGCACACAGTTCATGAGGAGCAGCTGTGGGACGGCAGGAAGACCTGTGTTCCCATGTGAGGATAATCCCGGACTCACCTACTCATTCAACTAGCTGAACTTGTGCGTGCATGCTCAATCACTTGCTGCTGCTGCTAAGTCGCTTCAGTCATGTCCAACTCTGTGCGACCCCATAGACAGCAGCCCACCAGGCTCCCCCGTCCCTGGGATTCTCCAGGAAAGAACACTGTAGTGGGTTCTTGTCCCATTTCTTTTTGAACTCCACCCGGGTTTAATCTCTAAGTTGGGAAGATCTCCTGGAGAAGGAAATGGAAACCCATCCCAGTATTCTTGCCTGGGAAATCCCATGCACAGAGGAGCCTGGCCAGCTACAGTTCATGGGGTTGCAAAGAATTGGACACGACTAAGCGTCTGAGCACCCCACTCCAGTACTCTTGCCTGGAAAATCCCATGGACGGAGGAGTCTGATAGGCTACAGTCCATGGGGTCGTAAAGAGTCGGACACGACTGAGCGACTTCACTTCACATCCTGCATTCCAGGCAGATTCTTTACTGTCTGAGCCACCAGGGAAGCCCGACAGCTTAACTCACTTGGTTACATTTTCTGAGTCTCCTGTCTCTTCTTTAAATGCACAGGACAACATTTGTGTCAGAAGACTCTTCACTGCAATAAAGTTCATAAACTGCATGCAACTACTGTTACCTCCTCAGTGAGATATAAGCTTTGCTTTCCTTTTTAGTCAAAACAACAGATTTGTTATGAGTTATTCATTCTCCATCCAAACCCTGTGTCTTCCATATATTTATGAAACCAACTGGGTTACCAGTTAAGTCTATTACTTTGCAACAAAGTAAAACAAATAGCTTTATCTATAAGGCTATCAAAATGTTGTCATTTTTATCTCATTCTTTAGTCCACTAGACTGCACACACACTATTCAGTGCAAATTCTAGTTAATTTTTTGAATATATTCCGCGTTTAATTCATGACATGTGTGCATACTAACTGAGTTTGGTTTTACTTTGCATCATCAAAAACTTTGTACGATCACTGCCATTTTCAAAGAAAGAATACTAAAATATTATAATAACATGGAAAGATAGCCTATGCAGAAACTGTAATATGGTGGTTCAGTATCCTGGCTCTGTAGGCAGACAGATCTGACTTAGGGTTAAATCTCAACTTCATTACTTGATAACTTTGGGATCTTTACAAATTATTTAACTTCTCTGTGCCTCAGTGTCCTCACCAATAAAATGGAATTTTGTTTATTTTTTTTTTTTAATTTTTACTTTATTCTACTTTACAATACTGTATTGGTTTTGCCATACATCGACATGAATCCACCACAGGTGTATACGAGCTCCCAATCCTGAAAGTACAGGCAATTAACATTTATTGAGTGCCTTACATCCAATAAATATTTTTTCAATCTATATGCAAAATGGGTGTGGCCATCAAGAGAATCTAAATATACTAATGGGAAGTGTAAAGCATTAACTGAATCAGTGAATAATTAGATCTACTTTCAATCTGCCCTGGAAATAAATCCAACATGTCTGATAGGTATTTTTCTTTCCCCCTACAAAGCCAAGTCAATATTAATTGGGACCAGAAATGCTCTGTCTGTAAAGGAATTAAACCTTAGAGATCATTGTAACAAAGAACACCAATATTTTGAAGAAATACCCATCAAATTATTTTATGCCCACCTGACTGCCCTATTTTCTGCTGTCTTCTTCCTGGTCACGGGTTCTGACCCAGGGCCACTCAAGTGTCACACATTTCTGAGCATGAGAAATACAGCATATGCTCTGTCTTAATCATCCTCTCACTCTCTCTTTTCCCCTTCCTTCCCTCTCACCCTCCTCCCTTCTCTCCTTCTGTCATCTTTGGGGCCATTGTTATTATCACTAATATTTTTTAAATACTCAAGCCATGCCAGGAACAGTCCAGATGCTTTATATGCAACATCTCAATATTTGTCACTTTGTCACAAACACTCCATTCTTGAGAAGGTCAACTAAGAAAATAAACTTACCTGTATTTCTACTATAATTAGAAGGCAAATCTTAAAGACCTCCCTGACGTTCCAGTGGTTAAGACTTCACCTTCTGGAACCTTCCTACACTGTTGGTGGGAATTTAAATTGGTAGTCACTATGGAGAACAGTGTGGAGGTAATTCCTTAAGAAACTAAAAACAAAGCTACCATATGACCTTGTAATCCCATTCCTGGACATATATCCAGAGAAAAACATGATCCAAAAGGATATATGCACCCCAATGTTCACTGCAGCACTGTTTACAGCAACCAAAATATTGAAGCAAACTAAATGTTCATCCACAGAGGAACAGATAAAGAAGTTGTGGTACATATCTACAATGGAACATTATTCAGCCATTAAAAAGAAGGAAATAATGCCATTTGCAGCATCATGGATGGACCTCAGTTCAGTTCAGTTCAGTCGCTCAGTCATGTCTGACTCTTTGCGACCCCATGAACTGCAGCACGCCAGGCCTCCCTGTCCATCACCAACTCCCGGAGTACACCCAAACTCATGTCCATCAAGTCAGTGATGCCATCCAACTATCTCATCCTCTGTTGTCCCCTTTTCCTCCTGCCCTCAATTCCTTCCAGCATCAAAGTCTTTTCCAACGAGTCAACTCTTCACATGAGGTGACCAAAGTACTGGAGTTTAAGCTTTAGCATCATTTCTTCCAAAGAACACCCAGGACCCATCTCCTTTAGGATGGACTGGTTGGATTTCCTTGCAGTCCAAGGAACTCTCAAGAGTCTTCTCCAACACCACAGTTTAAAAGCATCAATTCTTTAGTGCTCAGCTTTCTTTATAGTCTAACTCTCACATCCATACATGACCACTGGGAAAACCATAGCCTTGACTAGACGGATCTTTGTTGGCAAAGTAATGTCTCTGCTTTTTAATATGCTATCTAGGTTGGTCATAACTTTCCTTCCAAGGAGTAAGCTTCTTTTAATTTCATGGCTGCAGTCACCATCTGCAGTGATTTTGGAGTCTCCCAAAATAAAGTCTGACACTGTTTCCACTGTTTCCCTATCCATTTCCCATGAAGTGATGGGACCAGATGNCTCTGCTTTTGAACATGCTATCTAAGTTGGTCATAACTTTCCTTCCAAGGAGTAAGCTTCTTTTAATTTCATGGCTGCAGTCACCATCTGCAGTGATTTTGGAGTCTCCCAAAATAAAGTCTGACACTGTTTCCACTGTTTCCCTATCCATTTCCCATGAAGTGATGGGACCGGATGCCATGATCTTCGTTTTCTGAATGTTGAGCTTAAAGCCAACTTTTTCGCTCTCCTCTTTCACTTTCATCAAGAGGCTTTTTAGTTCCTCTTCACTTTCTGCCATAAGGGTGGTTGTCACCTGCATATCTGAGGTTATTGATATTTCTCCCGGTAATCTTGATTCCAGCTTGTGTTTCTTCCAGTCCAGTGTTTCTCATGATGTACTCTGCATAGAAGTTAAATAAGCAGGGTGACAATATACAGCCTTGATGTACTCCTTTTCCTATTTGGAACAAGTCTGTTGTTCCATGTCCAGTTCTAACCCTAGAGGTTGCCAAAAAGTAGATTTTTCAGCATTATAAAAAATTTAATTTTGTTAATTCAAACAGTAACTCAATGAACAATGCCTTCTTTTATTTTAAAAAGCTGGTGAAAATATCACGATTTTGTAACTTTTTCCTTTTAACCTTCAATTTTACTGACAAGCACTAAACTGAACCTGTTAACTTTTTTTTACGATGAAATGCTTATTGCTTATCTTCCATTGAATCAAGGGGCCTTTTCATCATTGTAAAGGCAGAATTAAAATAAAAGTTTTAAAATCGTCTATTTCAAGCAAATATTAGCCAACAATAGCAACAATGAAAAATGCCAGTCATTTTCTTTCTTCTTCATTGCTGGTACTTAACCTCCTACTCTTCTATCTAATTTATTCAATGGAACATTTTTCTTATTCTGTACCTTAAGTAGTGTAAGTTTTCCTATGCCTTTCCTAAATTGATTACATTTCCCCAAAAGAATATATTTTCCTGTTTTCTCCAAAGAATATATTATCCTACTTTACCCCAAAGCTTATGTTCTTGTCTAAAACTCTTCTCTATACCCTCAGCCCTAGTCCCACTTCTTGATGGCTTTCAACTTGATATTTCTTCAGATCTACAGCCAGGTCTGGGCTTAGCCAACTTGACTCAGATTTTATAACACATGTCCAAAATCGCCTGGAGAAATACTGGTGCCAGGAATGAAATCCAGGTATTATTAATTTTAAATTCCATATCCCTTTTCATTTAAGAACTCCTCTTCCTCTCCCTTTACCCCTGTTTCCAAACTAAGTCAGCTTTCGAGACAGGGCTCATTCTAGCACCACAAAGTCTTGTTTATCCTAGAAACTTGGCCAGCAGATTCGAATTCTGAACAGTATGCCCTACTTTAAGAGGGGAGGTGACAGGGAAAGAAAATAGCTTTTCCAGAAGCACGTTGTTAACATTTTTACCAATCTACTTTTAAGATTCGGAATGATTTCTTCCTTCCTTAGTTTCCAAGAAAGCTTGGTTGAAGGCCATTGTTGCTTGATGACTTCCAAAAGAGGCCCAGTCCTATGTCTGTAAATATGCTGTTTCTTACTAAAAACCTTCATCCTAAGTATCTCCTGCCTTGGTCCAACCACCAATAGTTTATATTATGTATGAAGGAAATTGTGATCAGATACTTGTTGTACTGTAATAACTGAAAATACAAGTCAGTTCTGAAAAGATTGATGACTTCCTTCTTGGCATTCTGCTTGTGATTATAGTTGATATTGCCAAGTAAACATTGGATCCCAGTGTTTGGCAGGGGTCCCTAATCGTAAACTTGCTCCAGATGTGACTGTAATAATCAGGGTGATTTAATAACAAAAAGTACAGATATGAGCATAACTTTCCCATTTCCCTGTAACTATTTTGCTTAATATAAATAAATATTTGGAGTAAGACGAAGTTTATTCACCAAGGTACAAGTTAGGCTCTCTTCTCACATTAAACCCAAGTATTAAAGATCATCACTTAACTACCATTTCTCCCATTCTCCCATAAAATTTTGTAAAACTTTTTCCATTTAGAGTTTGGATATCAAACGCCTAAACATAAATTCTGTCTGTCCTGATTATAGCAACTATATTCACAGCAACTATATTCTTCATTTAATCACCTGTATATGTATGACTGAGTTCCTTTGCTGTCCACCTGAAACCATCACAACATCATTCATCAGCTATGTGCTATGCTTAGTCGCTCAGTCATGTCCAACTCTTTGCGACCTCATGGACTGAGGCTCTACCAGGCTCCTCTGTCCATGGGGATTCTCTAGGCAAGAATACTGGAGTATTCCTCCTCCAGGGGATCTTCCCAACCCAGATCTCCTGCATTTCAGGCAGATTTTTATAGCTCAGTTGCCTGGAAAGCCCATTCATCAGCTATACTCCAGTACAAAATAAAAAGTTTAATAAATAAAAAATTAAGATGCAGGAACTACCTGTAAAGAAAAATCACCATGCTATTAATTCTAATTCTCTAATAAAAGGCATTTTCATGGGGTTGCAATCTGATATTCTTAGTCCATATTTCTTTGGGAGACATTTTATCTAGGTTATTTTCTTTTTTTAGTTCCCCAAATAAAGAAAACTAAAGAAATTATTGCCTTATAATAGTCTCTACTCTATCATGAAAAAACTGCTAAGAAGCTACATCTGGAGATCCCAGTTCGATTTCTGGGTTGGGAAGATCTGGTAGAGAAGGGATAGGCTGTCCACTCTAGTATTTTTGGGTTTCCATTGTGGCTCCTGGTAAAGAATCCACGTGCAATGCAGGATACCTGGGTTTGATCCCTGGGTTGGGAAGATCTCCTAGAGAAGAGAAAGACTACCTACTCCAATATTCTGGCCTGGAGAATTCCACAGACTGTATAGTCCATGGGGTCACAAAGAATCAGACACAACTGACAGACTTTCACTTTCACTTTCTATCTCTTTATTTCTCTGTGGTGCCCACCTTGGAATATCTTCCAATTTGCTTTCCAGCTCATCAGCTTTCTCTTCATCTATATCTGATTGCTATTTAACCTATATATTTCAGGTTTTAGTTTGACCGTATTTGTAATTTTTTAGAGGTTATGTTTATTTTTCAAATCTGCCTCTTCTTTTCCGAAAAAGTAATAACTTGGTATTTTCTTAAGAGCTCCAGTCTTTTGAGTTTTCGATTATTTTTACAATACCTGTTTTTTTAAGACATATTTTTAGTTAAGTCATATTGTGTTAAAACAATCATATGAAGTTCTTGGGCTTCCTTCCCCCTGTTGCAGAGCCTGCTGGTTCTTGCTGATGACAGATGATTTCTAGGGCCACCACAACACACAGCTCCAAGAGCTTCATTCTCATCACTGCACATGTGCCCCTGCTGTGTGCAACACACAACCTGACGGGCATCTGCAGTGGACCTAGTGGGCTCTGCCTACATGAGTTTGAGTAGGCTCCGGGAGTTGGTGATGGACAGGGAAGCCTGGCATGCTGCAGTCTATGGGGTCGCAAAGAGCTGGACACGACTGAGCGACTGAACTGAGAACTGATTGGTAAAGTGTCTTTAGGAGGGATATATTTTCTTGTGGGAACCCCATAGAAATTGCTTTCTGGTTTTACATTTCTGCCAAGCATTCTAAGAATATTATGAGGAATCCATTTTTACATTATTTCTCACCTTGCGGGGTTTCTGGACCACTCAGGTAGTATCAATTCAACCCTCAAATCTGTACAAAGTGAAAGACAGTTTCAATTCCTCAGAAGTCTTGTCAGGAAACAAACTCAAACTTCCTTTCATTTCCTTGAGTTGGCAAATTTATTATTATTATTATTTTTTGTCATTCTTTCAGTGTTAAACACTACACTTTTGTTGTTTAAGCCACACAGTCTGTGGTACTTTTGTTATGGCAGTCTTTGTAAATTAATACATTACTATTAGTTCAAGATTGAAAACAACCCAAGTGCCTGCTGTTGCTGCTGCTGCTGCTGCTAAATTGCTTCAGTTGTCTCCAACTCTGTGCGACCCCATAGATGGCAGCCCACCAGGCTCCCTGATCCCTGGGATTCCAGGCAAGAACACTGGAGTGGGTTACCATTTCCTTCTCCAATGTGTGAAAGTGAAAGTGAAGTCGCTCAGTCGTGTCCGACTCTTAGCGATCCCACGGCCTACAGCCTACCAGGCTCCTCCGTCTGTGGGATTTTTCAGGCAAGAGTACTGGAGTGAGGTGCCACTGCCTTCTCCGACCCAAGTGTCTACTAGGTGGTAAAAGGATAAACATATAATGGTGCATCTGTACTGTGGAATATTACTCAGTAATAAAAAGGAATGAACTGATACATGAAGCAACATGGATGATCTCAAAAGCATTCATGCCAGTTGACTTGTTAAAACTCACACACATAAAAAAGGTAAATTTTTCTGTGTGTAAATTATACTTCAATAGGCTGGCTTTTATTTTTTTAAGTCTAGAATATTTTTAGAATTGAGGAATACTTGATTTACAATATTAAATAAGTTTCAGGTGTACAACATAGTGATTTACATTCAGTAGCTTGGCTTTTAAAAATTAAATTATATTGCAAAATAATACAAAAATGAGAACCAAAGTATCATATAATCTCATCACCTAAATATAATCACTATGAACATTTTGGTATATGTCTAGCTTTTATATATAAAACATAGGTTTATAAACTTAGCATCACATAATATATACAATGTTATAATTCAATTTTCATATATTAAGATATTGTTTAAATATTAATATTCTTTTGAAGCTTTATTCCTGACTGTTCTACTTTACGGTATATTATTTTTTCAATCAACCCCTTTGTTGAAAATTAACATGCAGACATAGAGAATGGACTTGTGAACACTGTGAGGGAAGGAGAAGGTGTGACAAACTGAGAGAATAGCATTGACAATATATACACTAGCATGAGTAAAGTAGATAGCTAGTGGGAAGCTGCTATATAACACAGGGAGCTCAGCCTGCACTCTGTGACAGCCTAGAGGGGGTTGGGGGAGGTGGGGAGGAGGCTCAAGAGGGAAGGGCTGTATATACTTACGGCTCATTTGCATTGTTGTACTGCAGAAACCAACACAACATTGTAAAGTAATTATCCTCCAATTAAAATTTTAAAAAAATAAATAATTTAAAAATGAAAATTAAGGAATTCCCCCTAGTGTTTTGCCATTATAAACAATCCTTCAATCAATATCTTTAAACCTTAGTTATTACACACATTTATAAAAAGACAATAATAATGATGTCTATTAAGCAACAATGATAAATGTATCATATACTGCATGGATATAAAGCTACTGGTTTGAATTTGATCTGTTTAGAATATATCCCTATTGCTCTACACTTTTAAGTATTGTCTTCTTCCTAAGAGAGATTTAGAGAGACTGAGGAGAACAGTGGAAATTAGGTGCTGAGACCAGGCCATCTAAGTTTGTGCCCCAGCTTGAGTGATAAGCATGCATGCTAGCTTTCCCATCTGTACAGAAGACTATGTGGCCCACACTATTGGTTGGCTAACCAGACTTTCTTGTCAAAATGCTTCACTCTTGCTCACTTTCACTGGAGATGAGCTGGAAAAGCTAAATAATTGATTTCCTACTTTCCTTTGCAGCTAGGGCTTCCCTAGCAGCTCAGTTGGTAAAGAATCCGCCTGTAATGCTGGACACCCTGGTTTGAGGATTCCTGTATCGGGAAGATCCCCTGGAGAAGGGATAGGCTACCCACTCCAGTATTTTGGCCTGGAGAATTCCATGGACTATACAGTCCATGGGTCACAAAGAGTCAGACACGACTGAATGACTTTCACTTTCACTTTGCAGCTGGGACGGCTGAGTGACAGAGTTCTGGCCAATAAAGGCCAGTGGGAAAGTTTTATGCTTTTCTTTCCAAATAGGAAAAGAAGTAGATCAAGGCTGTATATTGTCACCCTGCTTTTTTAACTTATATGCAGAGTACATCATGAGAAACGTTGGGCTGGAAGAAGCACAAGCTGGAATCAAGATTNGGAAAAGACTCTGATGCTGGGAGGGATTGGGGGCAGGAAGAGAAGGGGATGACAGAGGATGAGATGGCTGGATGGCATCACTGACTCGATGGACGTGAGTCTGAGTGAACTCCGGGAGTTGGTGATGGACAGGGAGGCCTGGTGTGCTGCGATTCATGGGGTTGCAAAGGGTTGGACACGACTGAGCGACTGAACTGAATTGAACTGAATAAAAGCAAAGATGCCCTTGGTACCTGCTCCTTCCCTTCCTCCTTCTTCCAGCCTTGAACTACTATGTGATGCCTGGAACAAGTGTCACATTGTGAGGGTGAGAGGCCAACATTTTTTTCAGGCTGGTAAAGTGGGAGTAAAAGAAACATGGATCCTTGATGACACTGTTGGGCTCCACACCAGTTCCAGAATGCCACTTCCCAGATTCTTGTTGAGAAAAACAAGCTCCATCTATTCCCTGTTCCCTATGATTTGTAGATGAAAGTATTCCTAACTGATAGGTCAGTTGTTGTGAAGGCCAAAGGAGGTATATATGGGATTGTGCTTTGGAAAATGGGAACCAATATAAACATTTCAGATATTAGTTGCTGGTCAATTAAATATAAAGTTAATAGCATGCAGGCTGTTTTACTCGGGATCCTTTTTCTTTCTCCAAGCTTCTCATTCATCAGAAGTTTATATTACATTCCTTATACTCTTTCAACATTTTTTCGGTTATTTAGTACTTATTGATTGTTCCCAGAAACTTTTTATGATTAAACTGAAATATACTGTGCATTGCAATTTTTAGAAAATAAATAAAATCAGTTGCCTCATTGAGTGAAATGAGTGCTATAAACAGTATCATAACTGTATCGTTAAATGTAGATTATGAATTCCATCTACAGATGAATAGATAAAGAAGATGTGGTATATATAAACAGTGGAATACTACTCAGCCATAGAGGAGAATGAAATAATGTCATTTGCAGCAACCTAGATGGATGGATGTAGAGATTATCATAGTAAGTGAAGTAAGTCAGAAAAAGAAAGACAAATGTCTTAGAATCACTTATATGTAGAATCTAAAATATGACACAAATGAACTTATCTGTGAAACGGAAACAGACTTTGATGCATAGAGAACAGACTGATTGCCAGAGGTGAGAGGAGGAGGGGTAGAGTGGGAGTTTGGGATTAGCAGAAGCAAACTATTATATATAGAATGGATAAACAACAAGGTCCTACTGTATAGCATGGCAAACTATATTCAATACCCTGTGATAAACCACATAGAAAGAATATTAAAATAATATATATCTATATATAACTGAATCACTTTGCTGTATAGGAAAAATTAACACAACATTGTGATCTCAATAAAATAAATTTCAAATAAAGAATTCCACTGTCAAAAGCAAAGATACAATTGCCAGGAGCATCTCAATTTCAATAGTTGAGTCAAATCTTCTTAAGAGGGTAGTGCAGCCAAACTATCCTAAACTATTGCTCCAAGANTGTGATCTCAATAAAATAAATTTCAAATAAAGAATTCCACTGTCAAAAGCAAAGATACAATTGCCAGGAGCATCTCAATTTCAATAGTTGAGTCAAATCTTCTTAAGAGGGTAGTGCAGCCAAACTATCCTAAACTATTGCTCCAAGAACATCAGTTCCTGAGCTAGTAATTCTCATTCCCCTTCCCTGGATGAGAACTGTTGGAAACAAATACTGATAATGAAGTGAGGATGTAGAGCCCTACATTTATCATCATTCATGACAGTGTGTTTAAAGAAAAGAGATGAAGACTTGGAAAAAGTCACTAGCCACAGAGGTTCAATCTTCTCACTTAAATATGTATTGGGATGGAGGTATTTACCTACCTACCCTGAGGGATATCATTAAGTGTCCAAGTAATGTAAATAACGTCTTGGCATTTACTGTGTGCTTCTTAAACAGAAGCTTGGCTCCGGTACCAGGGAAGGTATCTACCTCTTCATTCATGAGCCTCGTGGATCAGATCCCACCTGTTTAAATCACCCTCATTGGGTGATCTTGGACAAAGTCTCACTCTTCTCATCTGTAAAATATCATAATAACAGTACTTACTTTATAAGTATGTTATGAAAGATTAGTGATGTAATCCTGCTAAAACGCTTAACCTGGCCCCTGGCACACGGCTGTGCTTAATAAGTGCCAGCTGTTATTATCGTCAGTACTTGCCCTTCTGCTCTGTTGGCGCTTTCCCGTTAGCATATAAACACATAAAGTTTTTTTCCATCTTAAAAAAAGTAATAGACCTTAGATAATGCCTCTTAATTTTTTCGCTGTTCAGTTAAGTCTTTGTTCATGCCCTCTACCTTGCCCCTAGCCACACACACAGGGTGCAGTGCTCAGTTGCTCAGTAGTCTCTTTGCAACCCCACAGACTGTAGCCCACCAGGTTCCTCTGTCCCTGGGATTCTCCAGGCAAGAATACTGGGATGGGTTGCCATTTCCTCTTCCGGGGCTCTTCCCATCTCAGGGGTTGAACCTATGTTCCCTGTGTCTCCTGCACTGGTAGGCAGATTTTTTACCACTACACCATCTGGGAAGCCCATAGCTGCATACACAGAGCCTAGGTCAATGGCCTATAGAGTCAATCCCACCCACCTGACCACAGCCCAGGGGCAGGGCAAGCACATGACACAGAGGATGAGCAGGAGGTTAAGAGCCACAGAGTCATCTTTTCAAATCCTGGCTCCACAGCTTCAAATCCTTTGTTTACCGTGGGCAAATTTCTTGTCATCTCTGAACCTCAGCTTCCTCATCAATAAGCTGGGGGTGAGAAGAGCTGCCTTGCTGGACAGCATCAGTTCAGTTCGNCAGATTTTTTACCACTACACCATCTGGGAAGCCCATAGCTGCATACACAGAGCCTAGGTCAATGGCCTATAGAGTCAATCCCACCCACCTGACCACAGCCCAGGGGCAGGGCAAGCACATGACACAGAGGATGAGCAGGAGGTTAAGAGCCACAGAGTCATCTTTTCAAATCCTGGCTCCACAGCTTCAAATCCTTTGTTTACCGTGGGCAAATTTCTTGTCATCTCTGAACCTCAGCTTCCTCATCAATAAGCTGGGGGTGAGAAGAGCTGCCTTGCTGGACAGCATCAGTTCAGTTCGTTTCAGTCGCTCAGTCATGTCCGACTCTTTGCAACCCCATGAATTGCAGCACGCCAGGCCTCCCTGTCCATCACCAGTTTCTGGAGTTCACCCAAACTCACGTCCATCGAGTCGGTGATGCCATCCAGCCATCTCATCCTCTGTCGTGTCCTTCTCCTCCCGCCCCAGTCCCTCCCAGCATCAGGTTAAAAAGGACAATGTGCATAATGTACACAGCACAATGTCTGGAACATTGCAGAAACTCAATGCAGGTGAGATATAGTTACTACCTAAAATGTAAAGTGTATTATAACTTGTAGTCTATACCCACAGATATGGAGAAAAGGAAGGACAGAACTCAGCTAAGGCAGAGGAGGAACAATCAAAGGGTCATAAGAGATCAAGGGAAAGTCAGTGTTAGTGCAACCAGAGTGAAGCAATATTTCAGAAAGACTACAGAATCAACATCAAATGCTACAATGATAGAAAAGATTATAAACTCTTAAAAAAAGAAAGAAAGCAAAGTTACATTTAACTTGGATGGTACTATGTTCTTGGTTTTATTGTTTAGTTTTGTTTTGTTTTAGCGGATTTACCTTTTTATTCAGTCTTGCTGCTGCTAATAGTAAAATCATTCTGAGTTCCCTGACCATGGGTTAGCTCGATTTTGTGGAAAAGACTCCTGAGAGATTGGGAGTCTGTTTAGAAAGCTCGCTGGATATGAAATACATCCACAGATAATCTGCAAGGCACAGCATTCCCAGAAGGATGCTCAGGGGTCACTTACATAAGGTCATTTCCTAATTTTCCATACTGGATGCTTGTTCACTTTCACAGAGGACAAAAAGCCACAAAGAAGATAGCTCTTTCTTTCGAGCTCCCTCCCCCTCTGCTCAAACCTTGGATATACCATACCAGCACTGAGCTTTTAAAGGACAAACTGTTCTCACTTAAACCCAGACTGCCTACTGTAACTGAATGTGGTGCCTGCCTCCGTGGCATTCTCTCATGTCTCAGTTTTGCTGGTGGGAGATCATAGTTCCCTCTTTAAAAACAAAATAGATTGCAATAATTTCTTAATTAAAAACCCTTTGAATCATTACTGAAATCTGTTCCATGGATTTAACTGATTGGCAGGAAAGAGATTTTCTGTCCTCTGTGGACTAAAAGAATTCAGAAAGGAAACGAATGGCTGAAAATGTTCCAGTAATGAAATCCCCCTCTTTAGTACATTTAGTACACTGATGAATTATCGACTGGTAAATTTACTTAACTTCACTCAAATAAGGAATAAACCAGCCACTCAGGAAGCCCAGACCCTGAGGAAGAGCTGGGTGCACATACCAGCTCCCTTTAGCACCAAATGTGTTTTTCTCTGAAACTCAGAAACTGAATTTATTCGAAAGTTATGTGGGGAAATTACTAAGCATCTAATAGGGTGGTTGAAAGATGATTGTACCTAGTGTGTGATCAGGGCCATTTTAGTAGGAAATGATTCTTTTCTCCTGTATCATCCAGCAATGTCTCATGAAAAGAATTCAAGAGAAACTTCCATCCTTAAGGGGTCTCCCTGCTCCACTAGAGTAAAAACTGAGTAATAACCAGCGTTAAAGATCCTAATAATATGCTTTAAAGGCTTTCAGTCTAATCTGGCATATGATCTTCACAAGAACTTTCTGAAGCATTTTAAATCCAGAGAAACTGAGGCACGTCAGTTCACCAGTGCCCCAGGGACACAGGAGTGAACAGACAGTGTGGAGATATCTAGGTCCCATCCTCCTTTTGCTATAATATACTGACTCCTAAGGCTTCCCTGGTGGTGTAGTGGTAAAGAATCTCCCTGCCAATGCCAGAGATGCAGGAGATGCAGATTTGACCTCTGGGTCAGGAAGATTCCCTGGAGAAGGAAATGGCAACCCACTCCAGTATGATTGCCTGGGAAATTCCATGAACAGAAGAGCCTGGAGGAGTACAATCCATGGGGTCACAAAGAGTCAGACACAACTGAGCATGCCGGGAGCCAGCGTGAGGAACTCCGCCCATGGCAAAGGTCATGAGGAAGGAGGCTCGGCATACGCAAAGGCGGGATCAAGCCTCAGGAAACCCCTGTCCCCGAGCATCTACCCCCAAAACCAGAGTCCATTTTATGCTCTCACCTACACCTCTGACTTTACGGGGGGCTCTCCCCCATAACCATTTCTCTCAGAGAAGGAGTTAACTTGCAGCTCCAGTTAATAAAAATTCCTGGGCATGACAAGGGTGTTTCAATTTACAAACTCCTCTGAAGTTTCTCTAGCCTGCCTAACCGGGTTCATCGGCCACATGTAATTGTTTACAGCCTCCCAACCGTGAGAGGCACGAGATGCTTTAAAACTTTCTAAATACAGACTCTTTTGAGAAGTTAGAAAATTATTAGTATAGTATAGTGGGTTGATTAGAAATTTTATTGGTGAAGGGTTTTTTCATTTATTGTGCCAACAATTACTGCTAATTCCCTGCCCTGGGTGTGACAAGGGTGTCTCAGGGTCAAACCTCTCTGCTGACAGACAAGCTTGTGTGACAACCTCTCAACCATAAACAGCACAGAGAGTTTGGAGTATTAGCATAGGGCTTTTCTTATTGTTGAGTCAATGATTGCTGCCAGGCCTCTATATCCTTAGGCACCTGGGAATATATTAATCGATGTATTTGGAATATAGAAAAGGAAATATAGTAGCTTTTGATGTTAGCAATACTAGACTTTTTGAGTTANTTCACTTTCACAGAGGACAAAAAGCCACAAAGAAGATAGCTCTTTCTTTCGAGCTCCCTCCCCCTCTGCTCAAACCTTGGATATACCATACCAGCACTGAGCTTTTAAAGGACAAACTGTTCTCACTTAAACCCAGACTGCCTACTGTAACTGAATGTGGTGCCTGCCTCCGTGGCATTCTCTCATGTCTCAGTTTTGCTGGTGGGAGATCATAGTTCCCTCTTTAAAAACAAAATAGATTGCAATAATTTCTTAATTAAAAACCCTTTGAATCATTACTGAAATCTGTTCCATGGATTTAACTGATTGGCAGGAAAGAGATTTTCTGTCCTCTGTGGACTAAAAGAATTCAGAAAGGAAACGAATGGCTGAAAATGTTCCAGTAATGAAATCCCCCTCTTTAGTACATTTAGTACACTGATGAATTATCGACTGGTAAATTTACTTAACTTCACTCAAATAAGGAATAAACCAGCCACTCAGGAAGCCCAGACCCTGAGGAAGAGCTGGGTGCACATACCAGCTCCCTTTAGCACCAAATGTGTTTTTCTCTGAAACTCAGAAACTGAATTTATTCGAAAGTTATGTGGGGAAATTACTAAGCATCTAATAGGGTGGTTGAAAGATGATTGTACCTAGTGTGTGATCAGGGCCATTTTAGTAGGAAATGATTCTTTTCTCCTGTATCATCCAGCAATGTCTCATGAAAAGAATTCAAGAGAAACTTCCATCCTTAAGGGGTCTCCCTGCTCCACTAGAGTAAAAACTGAGTAATAACCAGCGTTAAAGATCCTAATAATATGCTTTAAAGGCTTTCAGTCTAATCTGGCATATGATCTTCACAAGAACTTTCTGAAGCATTTTAAATCCAGAGAAACTGAGGCACGTCAGTTCACCAGTGCCCCAGGGACACAGGAGTGAACAGACAGTGTGGAGATATCTAGGTCCCATCCTCCTTTTGCTATAATATACTGACTCCTAAGGCTTCCCTGGTGGTGTAGTGGTAAAGAATCTCCCTGCCAATGCCAGAGATGCAGGAGATGCAGATTTGACCTCTGGGTCAGGAAGATTCCCTGGAGAAGGAAATGGCAACCCACTCCAGTATGATTGCCTGGGAAATTCCATGAACAGAAGAGCCTGGAGGAGTACAATCCATGGGGTCACAAAGAGTCAGACACAACTGAGCATGCCGGGAGCCAGCGTGAGGAACTCCGCCCATGGCAAAGGTCATGAGGAAGGAGGCTCGGCATACGCAAAGGCGGGATCAAGCCTCAGGAAACCCCTGTCCCCGAGCATCTACCCCCAAAACCAGAGTCCATTTTATGCTCTCACCTACACCTCTGACTTTACGGGGGGCTCTCCCCCATAACCATTTCTCTCAGAGAAGGAGTTAACTTGCAGCTCCAGTTAATAAAAATTCCTGGGCATGACAAGGGTGTTTCAATTTACAAACTCCTCTGAAGTTTCTCTAGCCTGCCTAACCGGGTTCATCGGCCACATGTAATTGTTTACAGCCTCCCAACCGTGAGAGGCACGAGATGCTTTAAAACTTTCTAAATACAGACTCTTTTGAGAAGTTAGAAAATTATTAGTATAGTATAGTGGGTTGATTAGAAATTTTATTGGTGAAGGGTTTTTTCATTTATTGTGCCAACAATTACTGCTAATTCCCTGCCCTGGGTGTGACAAGGGTGTCTCAGGGTCAAACCTCTCTGCTGACAGACAAGCTTGTGTGACAACCTCTCAACCATAAACAGCACAGAGAGTTTGGAGTATTAGCATAGGGCTTTTCTTATTGTTGAGTCAATGATTGCTGCCAGGCCTCTATATCCTTAGGCACCTGGGAATATATTAATCGATGTATTTGGAATATAGAAAAGGAAATATAGTAGCTTTTGATGTTAGCAATACTAGACTTTTTGAGTTAATGAATTTTCTCTTTTGTTATAGGTCACTGTACGTTGTTATAAATCACTGTGTCCTTGCTATGTAAAAATGTAACTTTATCACTATCTTAAGACTAAGTAGATCTTAAGGGGAACACTGGTGAAGGGTTTTCATTTGTTGAGCCAATATTTGCTGCTAAATCTCCATATTCCTTGCCCTTATAATGAATATAACTAGCATATAGGAAAAATAAGTATTAACCTTTAAGATTAATCATGTTAAACCTTTAGTTCAGTTCAGTTCAGTTCACTTCAGTCGCTCAGTCGTGTCCGACTCTTTGCGACCCCATGAATCGCAGCATGCCAGGCCTCCCTGTTCATCACCATCTCTCGGAGTTCACTCAGAGTCATGTCCATTGAGTCCGTGATTCCATCCAGCCATCTCATCCTCGGTCATCCCCTTTTCTTCCTGCCCCTAATCCCTTCCAGCATCAGAGTCTTTTCCAGTGAGTCAACTCTTCGCATGAGGTGGCCAAAGTAAACCTTAGGCTAAGTAATTCCTTTCTTAGTTGTAACTCACTACAATCTCACCCTATAGGAATGCAACTTTATTTGGAGGGTGGCGCCTGGTTTAAGAAAAAAAATCACCCCTGGTAAAAATAAGTTTTTTGGTTAACTGACCGTTATCAGAAAGGACCATAAAATGTCAGCAGGCCTCATGGCCAGAAGATGATGTAAAACCCATAAGACCTTTGTATAATTTTATATGAAGCACCTGATTGTGACAAGGGTCAGGTCTGCTGACCCCCACGTGACTCTGTATTCATCCCTATGTATAACAAAAAGTATATAAGTACCCATAAAAAATAAAGAAATCGGATCAGTTTATGGAAAGACTGATTCCCTCGTCTCATTTCTTTCTTGCTCCCCATTTTTCTGACTGAATTCCTATCTGGAATGTGGGTACTCACCAAGCCTGCTAATTCTGCCTGGGCTTCTAAGATCGGATTGGGGAGGCCTCAGTGCCTCCTCTCCTTTGGGAGAATGGAAAGATGCCTATGGTTTATGTAGGTGGTGATTGGTAGTCCACATAAACCAAGTTATTCAGCATCTTTTTCTCCACTAACTTTCCTACTACACTATCTGTTTCTAATCTCTCTATATATCTATAATTAAATAAGTTTTTTCCTAGGATACCTACTCCGTCTCCCATTTGAATTACCCTGGATCCACCGGGGCTGGACCCCGGCACGAGCATGCATGCACTGACTCCTGAAGAGCAGAAATATAAGGAATAATAAAATGATTGGAAGAAGCTAAATGTTACGTTACTTAATAATCACTTAAAACCAGTTCAGGTTGATGATTAATCTTCCACTATGAGACTAAAAGTAATACAATAGGAATATTTTAATAACATTTTATTATTGTCTATTGAAAATATTCTGCTTTTCTGTGAAAATAAAGTTTATATTTATTAATTACCTGTCAGGAAAAATCAGTATAAACTTAATATAGATCAGAGCTAAAATTGTTTAATTTTTATATGATTTTGATGAAGTGGAATAGGGGATGAGCAGTAACATACAAGAGCATGGATGATGCCCTAGTGGGGTGGTGGGTGGTGGTGCTAGACTCTGTAACCCATTCATGGATTGACTAGTCAACTTCCAGTTTCCTCCTTTATAAGATGGGGTTAATGGCACTTATCAGGATGATCATAAGGTTCAAGACAAAAACATGTGAAACTATGTTTATGCACAAAGGTACTATTTAGAGATAAAAGGCAACATTTTATTTATTTGTAAATATTCTCAAAAGCCCACAGATTTGATTCGTGTATTTTTACACACCAAGCTCAGTCTGATGTATTGCTCTTGTGGCATGGGGGTCTCTGAGACTCTCATCCCCCCTCCACTGAGTACTGACCATTTATTTCATTAATAATAGATCCAAGAACCACCTTGACTCTACCCCAAAGATCATAAGTGGATTATGCACTATTAGTAGATTATAAACTTTTAGCATATATAACTGAATCACTGTGTTATACACCTAAAACTAAGATGACATTGTAAATCAACTATACTTCAATAAAATAAATAAAAGTAAAACAAAAAAGAAGCATGTTTTTCTCTTTGATGTGAGCCAGGAGAATTCAGCATTTTCCTACTATTCCTTATTAAATGTAAATAATAAGTAGAGTCCCCTGAAACTCATAAAAGTCTATTTTACCAATGCTCTTTCTATTGGCTATTGGGTACCTGATTTTTTTCCCCTCTTTGTGGGTGAGAAAGTGAGTGAAGTGAAGTCGCTCAGTCGTGTCTGACTCTCTGGGACGCCATGGACTGTAGCCTACCAGGCTTCATCCATGGGATTCTCCAGGCAAGAGTACTGGAGTGGGTACCATTGCCTTCTCCAGGGGATCTTCCCAACCCAGGGATCGAACCCGGGTATCCCGCATTGGAGGCAGACACTTTAACCTCTGAGCCACCAGGGAAGAAGGTGAGAAGGAAAGTCAAAATCATCAGGAAGTTGTCTCTGTCTTCCCCTTAACTCCTAAATTTGAAATATCTGTCCCATGTCTAATACAGTGCTGGGCACACAGACGGCCCTAGAATATTTATTAGATGAATGTCCCACCATTTTTCCTTCTGAAGTAGGCGGGAGATGGGCTCCAGCTGGTGTTTGTCAAGTTGAGTAAAACTGAAGCTCTGTTCTCATCCAGACATTCTAAGGACAAAGCTAGAGGCAGAAGCCAAGCTCTGCTGAAGTAGAGATAAGATAACCACTCCTGAGGTCCAGAAAAACTTCCCTGTCTGCACATGTGCAGGGAGGCTCCTTGGGGGTCAAAACCTCCATACTAAGTGGGGACATAACCCACATCTCTCCAAGATTACTTCCATGGTAATAAATATCACCTAAACACAGTGAGAAAGGTATTACCAAACAAGAATGGCTAGCTATCTCTCGCTAACTCGCATCTCCTTCTAAGGAAATCTTTTTTGCCAGTAGGTGTTTCTATTCTAAATAGTCCCCTCATTCCCCTCTACAAAACATAATTAAGTGGATTAAATTTAAGTTTCTGTCTCAAGGACAGAACTTCAATAGGCAACTGGACAACCTCTGACTGGTATGGTTGGCTTGAGAGAAACAGATCAACCAGTCAAATCTCTCAAGAACATGGTCTGGGAAGCAGAGGCTGAGTCAGAAAGCAGAGCTGAAAGGCCCTGTTTTAGGAGGTGGGCTCAGGCCTGGGCTGGACAGGAGGGCCCAGATGAAAGCTGAAGTCAGCAGGAAGATGCTGGTGAAGCAGTGAACAGAGCTGATGCAAAGAGAAGCAAAGCTGCCATGAATGAGATCTTGCAGGTCCTGAGAAGCAGGGAGAACAGTGCACCTGATCACGTTTCAAAAAATCAGTTCCATTTTAGAAGAACACACTCTATTCCGCTTCCCTACCCATTACTCCCGTCGCACACATCCTATCTTTTTCTCGGATTCTTTTTTATCTTTTAATCGAAGGATAATTGCTTTACAGAATTTGGTTGTGCACACATCCTTTTCCTTCTTTCAATCCCCCCCCCACCCCTACCCTGAGGAAACTTGAATGGGAATCTGCACCTTGAAATAAAAATAGAATTTCTGTGCTCAACCAAAGGATGAGTTACATCTGCAGCTTTCACACAGTCTCAGGAGGATACTTGGATTGCCCTCAGGGTTAGTCCAGGACTCTCCAGGAACATCACAGGCCACAGAACAACCGCTCATGTTTCTGCTTCGGCCAGCACGGTGTAGGACACATAAGCCCACTCTAAGGAGAGAGCCCAGAGCAGCCATCCCCATATATGTTTGGGCAAATCTAGCCTTCAAGTTGCCAGTCAATAGAATGGGTGGAAGGGAAATACCTGAAGCACATTTGTTAAGTTCATTCTTGAGGGCTTCCCTGCAACACCATTAAATTTTAAAAATTTGATGGAGTAGGAAGGCTGGTATCCAGGTCCTAGTCTCATCTGTCAGCTCTATGATCTTGAATGAATCAGTTAATGCACAGTTTAACTCTGATCTACAGTTTCTTCATTTGTAAAAGAGGAATAATGGCTTTTGCCCAACTTACTTCAGGGTTATTGTAAGAAGTGAGATAAGATGAGGATGTGAAAGTGTCCCATGAACTCTTTGGCCCTTATTCAGATATATGTCTTTGGCTGCATGATAAAGAATTGAACAAGGAGTGGCTGCTCCAGGGAAGTGCTTAGGCTGTGTCTGCCCTTGTTTTTTAGAATCTGATGCTCCTGCTGACCGAAGCTGACCTTCAGGAAGCATGAGGGCCCATAAGGTAAGCCCATCAAGGAGGAGCTAAGAAACCAAACACGACTGCCTTGTGGCACTTGTCCATGTGAAAACTCCTGGAGAGCAAATAATAATGGAAAATGAACTTTTCCCTTGTTTTTAATTTCAGGGAAAAATGATGAGAACCAAAGATTGGTGAATAAGGAAAACAGCTCAGGAAAAGACATTTCCAAATTGATAATTAAGTACCTGTTCCTTAGGAAGGGAAGTCCATGGAAACTTAAAGGAAAATGAGAAAAACATAAAAAACATGATCTGATCAGATCCCAAAGTGAATCCTTATTTAAAAAACAAAACAAAAACAGACAGTGTCACAGTGCGGAGGCTGTCTCTTATACACATCTGGCCTTTGCTTCTGCTGTTCCCTTAGCTAGAAACACTCCACTCCTCACCTCAATTCCTCTGACTCAGCACAGCTGATCCTTCAGGTCCTAGCAAACCTGTTCCTTCTGCCCCACCAGATTGGTGGGTAGATTCTAGTACACTCACTTCTCCTAGACTAACCTCATAAGTAAGCTGGTAANATCCCGCATTGGAGGCAGACACTTTAACCTCTGAGCCACCAGGGAAGAAGGTGAGAAGGAAAGTCAAAATCATCAGGAAGTTGTCTCTGTCTTCCCCTTAACTCCTAAATTTGAAATATCTGTCCCATGTCTAATACAGTGCTGGGCACACAGACGGCCCTAGAATATTTATTAGATGAATGTCCCACCATTTTTCCTTCTGAAGTAGGCGGGAGATGGGCTCCAGCTGGTGTTTGTCAAGTTGAGTAAAACTGAAGCTCTGTTCTCATCCAGACATTCTAAGGACAAAGCTAGAGGCAGAAGCCAAGCTCTGCTGAAGTAGAGATAAGATAACCACTCCTGAGGTCCAGAAAAACTTCCCTGTCTGCACATGTGCAGGGAGGCTCCTTGGGGGTCAAAACCTCCATACTAAGTGGGGACATAACCCACATCTCTCCAAGATTACTTCCATGGTAATAAATATCACCTAAACACAGTGAGAAAGGTATTACCAAACAAGAATGGCTAGCTATCTCTCGCTAACTCGCATCTCCTTCTAAGGAAATCTTTTTTGCCAGTAGGTGTTTCTATTCTAAATAGTCCCCTCATTCCCCTCTACAAAACATAATTAAGTGGATTAAATTTAAGTTTCTGTCTCAAGGACAGAACTTCAATAGGCAACTGGACAACCTCTGACTGGTATGGTTGGCTTGAGAGAAACAGATCAACCAGTCAAATCTCTCAAGAACATGGTCTGGGAAGCAGAGGCTGAGTCAGAAAGCAGAGCTGAAAGGCCCTGTTTTAGGAGGTGGGCTCAGGCCTGGGCTGGACAGGAGGGCCCAGATGAAAGCTGAAGTCAGCAGGAAGATGCTGGTGAAGCAGTGAACAGAGCTGATGCAAAGAGAAGCAAAGCTGCCATGAATGAGATCTTGCAGGTCCTGAGAAGCAGGGAGAACAGTGCACCTGATCACGTTTCAAAAAATCAGTTCCATTTTAGAAGAACACACTCTATTCCGCTTCCCTACCCATTACTCCCGTCGCACACATCCTATCTTTTTCTCGGATTCTTTTTTATCTTTTAATCGAAGGATAATTGCTTTACAGAATTTGGTTGTGCACACATCCTTTTCCTTCTTTCAATCCCCCCCCCACCCCTACCCTGAGGAAACTTGAATGGGAATCTGCACCTTGAAATAAAAATAGAATTTCTGTGCTCAACCAAAGGATGAGTTACATCTGCAGCTTTCACACAGTCTCAGGAGGATACTTGGATTGCCCTCAGGGTTAGTCCAGGACTCTCCAGGAACATCACAGGCCACAGAACAACCGCTCATGTTTCTGCTTCGGCCAGCACGGTGTAGGACACATAAGCCCACTCTAAGGAGAGAGCCCAGAGCAGCCATCCCCATATATGTTTGGGCAAATCTAGCCTTCAAGTTGCCAGTCAATAGAATGGGTGGAAGGGAAATACCTGAAGCACATTTGTTAAGTTCATTCTTGAGGGCTTCCCTGCAACACCATTAAATTTTAAAAATTTGATGGAGTAGGAAGGCTGGTATCCAGGTCCTAGTCTCATCTGTCAGCTCTATGATCTTGAATGAATCAGTTAATGCACAGTTTAACTCTGATCTACAGTTTCTTCATTTGTAAAAGAGGAATAATGGCTTTTGCCCAACTTACTTCAGGGTTATTGTAAGAAGTGAGATAAGATGAGGATGTGAAAGTGTCCCATGAACTCTTTGGCCCTTATTCAGATATATGTCTTTGGCTGCATGATAAAGAATTGAACAAGGAGTGGCTGCTCCAGGGAAGTGCTTAGGCTGTGTCTGCCCTTGTTTTTTAGAATCTGATGCTCCTGCTGACCGAAGCTGACCTTCAGGAAGCATGAGGGCCCATAAGGTAAGCCCATCAAGGAGGAGCTAAGAAACCAAACACGACTGCCTTGTGGCACTTGTCCATGTGAAAACTCCTGGAGAGCAAATAATAATGGAAAATGAACTTTTCCCTTGTTTTTAATTTCAGGGAAAAATGATGAGAACCAAAGATTGGTGAATAAGGAAAACAGCTCAGGAAAAGACATTTCCAAATTGATAATTAAGTACCTGTTCCTTAGGAAGGGAAATCCATGGAAACTTAAAGGAAAATGAGAAAAACATAAAAAACATGATCTGATCAGATCCCAAAGTGAATCCTTATTTAAAAAACAAAACAAAAACAGACAGTGTCACAGTGCGGAGGCATGCTCAGGAGTGTAAGGCAAGTGAAGGATGTAAACATCAAAGCAACACCAACATTCTCCAAATGCAGGAAGCAAATAGGGATCGGGAGATTTTAATAGCAGAACATGGTTAAGTATGTTCATAACATCTCCTTGTATCCGGAGACACACAAACAATTGACTGGGTTTTAAGAGAAAGATGAAAGAGCATAGCATAAAACATAGACTGTTCAAAAGTACCTACAACGCTGGATGTATTCAAATTAGCGAGGGTCTGCTGGCAGGGACCCTAAATCCTTTTAAAAGTCCAGTTTTCTTAAAGAATCTCAAGAAACTCTTGAAAGAGAAATAATTTTAGTAATTTTAAATATAAATATGTGATACATAATCAATTTATACAAGGCTAACAGTTTTGTAAAGTCAGGCATACACAAACGGCGTATCCCAGCTACTGACTGCTTAGAAATCACTGTCCTCCTAAGCCTAGTTCTCCCACCCTCATCTATCATGGCCTTTGTAACACAAGCCTGATGCTTTTTTCAAACTGGGCTATTGTTTGGTCTTTTGATAGGTTCTCATTTTTTTCTTTCTGTACTTGCTTTCAAACATCCATATTCCACCCCCACTTCAATACCCAATACCCTGTAGAAATCCTACCCATTAATTGCTGGAAGAAAATCAGCATAACAGGCCATATAATAAGACTTCATGGGATGTTCATGGCACTAGTGGTTTAGAATCTGTAGGCTGAAAATTGCCAACAGTGTTATTGCAATCATTTAACTGTGGTTTGACAGTATCAGATGCTAGCATGATATCTGGAGCTCTCAGAACTGCCAGTAGGGCTGTCCCCACACACATTCAGCCCTCATAAAAGCCTTCCTCTGCAGGGAGGGACAAACTCCTGGGCTATACTTTGTGGCTGCAGCTACTGGGTCCTGCCTTTGAAAGTCTCTCTCTTTCCCAATAGGAAGAGCATCCCCAGTGCCCAGGACCAGCCCGCCTGGACAGCACTAGATCCCCCTGGACAAGCACTGGATGAAAGAGAAAGTACAAGGTTCACTGGCTTAAAACTTCCCCTTCTTTTGTACTTTGGGCCAAAGGATGGTGGGAGGCAGTGTCAAAGAAAATAGACATGCTTAATCTGAAAGTGATTCTGCCTGCCTCATCATTAGACACAATGTACACGTGAAGAACTCAAGGCTGATCTGTAACCAAGCCACAACTGGAGTGGCCGAGCGATTGTTTACACGTCATCTAATCAAGTCCCATTACAAATTCATCTCTCCTGTGAAGCCCTTCCATTCACGAAGGACACGAGCGGCCGCTAAGCTTCTCCAGCACTTAGGTTACTCCACTAGCCATACAGTGTTCCAGCCTAAGAGATCCTTGAGGGTGAGGGCTGTTTCTTATATAGTTCTGTGTGCGACATAATAGGTGCTTAATAATGAGTCATTTGAATGATGAAACCCCGGGGAAACAGAGAAAAGTGTTGGGTGGAGAAAGGTGCCTTGAGCTAGCCAGTCAAGACTACTTCTCATCAGTCCCTTCCCTGGACCCCCTTCTCATGCTAGTAAGTTATAGTTTTAGTTCACTGTGTTTTGTAGTAAGCCTCCTTAACTGTAGTGAAATAAAAGCACACAAAAAATAATCCCAATTAAAGCTATGCGTGTCCGTTTAGGGGAGAGGAGTGTGCCCCGCCCCCCGCCCTCCAGCAAACACTTCTTCTCCAGCTGGGAGAGCCCTGCACGCAGACTCCAGGGTTGTGCCCAGAGGGTCCTGAGCAGCCCAGAAGATGGCACCACCTGTGGGTTTGCTCTGAGGGCTCTCTTGTTTTCTATTTCTGCTTGAATGATGTACCCATCCATGAATCCATTGAAATTTTATTGAGCACTTGATGCTACCCTTATGGCAGAAAGTGAAGAAGAACTAAAGAGCCTCTTGATGAGTGTGAAAGAGGAGAGTGAAAAGGGCGGCTTAAAACTCAACATTCAAAAAACAAAGATCTTGGCATCTGGTCCCGTCACTTCACGGTGAACAGATGGGGAAAAACTGGAAGCAGTGACAGATTNAAAGAGCCTCTTGATGAGTGTGAAAGAGGAGAGTGAAAAGGGCGGCTTAAAACTCAACATTCAAAAAACAAAGATCTTGGCATCTGGTCCCGTCACTTCACGGTGAACAGATGGGGAAAAACTGGAAGCAGTGACAGATTTTATTTTCTTGGGCTCCAAAATCACTGTGGATGATGACTGCAGCCATGAAATTAAAAGATTCTTGCTCCTTGGAAGAAAAGCTATGACAAACCTAGACACTGTATTAAAATCAGAGATGTCACTTTGCCAACAAAGGTCTGTCTAGTCAAAGCTATGGTTTTTCCAGTAGTCATGTAGGGATGTAAAAGTTGGACTGTAAAGAAAGCTGAGCGCCAAAGAATTGATACTTTCACACTTCGGTGCTAGAGAAGACTCTTGAGAGTCCCTTGGACTGCAAGATCAAACCAGTCAATCCTAAAGGGAATCAGTCCTGAATATTCACTGAAAGGACTGATGCTGAAGCTGAAGCTCCAATACTTCACCTGATTCGAAGTGCTGACTCATTGGAAAAGACCCTGATGCTGGGAAAGATTGAGGGCGGGAGGAGAAGGGGAAAACAGAAGACGAGATAGTTAGTATTACAAACTCAATGGACATGAATCTGAGCAAACTCTGTGAGATAGTGAAGGACAGGGAAGCCTGGCGAGCTTCAGTCCACGGAATCACAAAGAGTCTGACAGAATTTAGCAATTGAACAACAACAACAATTTGCCAGACCTTGGGGACAAAATGGTAAGCCAAACAGTCCCAGCCCTACCCTCATGAAGGTTCCAGTTTCTCCTGGAAGAACTGCAGAAGAAAACCAGTAGGCAGTCAGCTTAAACCCAGGTTGTGCTTAGTCACTCAGTCGTGTCCGCTCTTTGCGACCCCATGGACTGTAGCCCACCAGGCTTCTCTGTTCATGGTATTCTCCCGGCAGGAGAAGTGGGTTGCCATGCCTTCCTCCAGGGGATCTTTCCAATCCAGGGACAGAACCCAGGTCTCCTGCATTGCAGGCAGATTCTTTACCATCTGAACCACCAGGGAAGCCCAGACTCCAGGCTAAAAGGACAGAAATAAACAGACTTGAATCAAATTGCATTAATGGATACGCCTTAAGAATGCTGCTCCCTACCGCCCCCTGCTGGCCCCATCTTGCACAAGAGGCCCCAGGCCAGCACCTTCCGTGCCTGCTCCAGCCACAAGCTTAGCTCTGTGGTTGGCTGCCGGACACACACGTTCCTGGCTACAAGAGTCTCAGCTGGAGACACCCTGGCTCCAGGTTCTAGGAGCTGGAGCACACAGTTTAACGGCAAATCTGGAGTGGACTGGGTTTCCTCAAAGAGAAAGGGGTCTGCACGTCCAGAGTTCCCAGAGGTGGGGACTGGGGGAGTCGGGGCTCTGGTTGCAGAGGGTAGTGAAAGGCAGAATGGTGAAAAGGGCAGAAGGAGGCAGCCGACCAGATGTTTGCTGCTGTTCAGGGGGCTGGAACAGCAGCAAACATCTGCTGTGTCTTCTAGTGAGTCCTTTTCTCTGCTTTTAGGAAAATATTTCATGAAAGGATGTAGTTTTCTCAAATCAGCTATGAAAACTCAAGGGTATGCATGAGGCCTTCATTGAAGGTCTTTGTTTAATGGGATTACAGGAAGTGGAGGAGCCTCATAGGCTACAGTCCATGGGGTCGCTAAGAGTCGGACACGGCTGAGTGACTTCACTTTCACTTTTCATNTCTCAAATCAGCTATGAAAACTCAAGGGTATGCATGAGGCCTTCATTGAAGGTCTTTGTTTAATGGGATTACAGGAAGTGGAGGAGCCTCATAGGCTACAGTCCATGGGGTCGCTAAGAGTCGGACACGGCTGAGTGACTTCACTTTCACTTTTCATTTTCATGCATTGGAGAAGGAGATGGCAACCCACTCCAGTATTCTTGCCTGGAGAATCCCAGGGACGGGGGAGCCTGGTGGGCTGCCGTCTATGGGGTCACACAGAGTCGGACACGACTGAGGCGACTTAGCAACAGCAGGAGCAATTCCTCTAAGGCTCAACCGGTAAAGAATCCGCCTGCAATGCAGGAGAAATAGGAGACACGGGTTCAATCCCTGGGTTGGGAAGATCTCCTGGAGGAGGAAATGACAATCCATTCCAGTATTCTGGAAAATTCCATGAATAGAGGAGTCTGGCAGGCTAGAGTCCATGGGGTCTCAGTATCAGACATGACTGAAATGACTTAGTACACATAGCAAAGTAGCTTATTTTCCTAGAGCATTGATTCCTGGAAGAAGTGTCTGGAATCTTTCATGTATTCTGGGTAATTAGAGTATTCTTGGGTGGACTTGGCTTATGTGAGAAGATGGAAAACCTTGGAATCTGGAGACCTCAGTTTTGGTTCTGGTTCTGCCACTCACTGGCTGTGTGACCTTGGGCAAGTTCCTCTCCTTCTCTGGGCCTTAATTTCTCATCTGGAAGTACCCTTGTGACTCTAGTGTTCTCTGAAGGCTTTGAGAGGGAGATGCTGGAAGCAAGCAGCGAGCAGAGCTCCAGTGGAGGTGGTGGTAGCAGGTCAGGAGAGGCAGGATGTGGGGGCCTGGTCAGTTCTTATCACATCAGGCTCCAGGGGAAGACAGGACAGTGAACCACAGTGACAGAAAAAAGGTCAACAACCCAACAGTCACATTTCTTTCCTTAAGCACAGTGACTTTTGCCAGAAACCATGAAGAATATTGAGAATGATTGCTTTTGCCTGGCATTCAAAAACTGGGTTGCTCCAAGTGAAAATGCCAGGGATTGTTAAACTCTTCACCCCTGACTGGCACCCACACAGCACAACAGTGACTGGCCTGCAGCTTAGGGGAGATAAAGAGAAAGATAGAAGAAGTGTGGGTAAAAAAATACAAAATTCACTAAAGAGCAGTGGGAACTGACTAGTAAAACCCTGAGAAATACAGATTGTGTGTTTCTGGATTATTCAAGGCAGAGCTGTAGTGCAAAAAGGAAATCAAAATAAGGGAAGTTCAGAAAACCTGATCTGTACTCCTGCGTTTGAAGGACAGGGAAGCCTGGTGTGCTGCAGTCCATGGGGTTGCAAAGAGTTGGATATGACTTAGTGACTGAACATCAACAACAGTCCTGTGTTCTTCATTTACAAGCAGTGATACTGAGCAAACTGAAGGCAGTAAAATTACTTACATTTCTCTTTATCCATAACTCTTTTTCTTCCATGAAGCTGGCAGCCCAAGAATGATCTTAGTCCTTCCAACAGAAAGAAAACGTACATAAGAGTAAAGCCAAACAGATTTGAATCGGTTCTTGCTGACTATAAGGTATTTAAAAAAAGTCATTTTGGTAATGTTTATTATCTGATTCAGGAACTGAGAATAGTAGCTTTTAGTCAGCAGTAAATAGACACCTACTTGTACGTATCTCAAGTTCAAGGCTAACTTTAGAACCAATCAAATAAGAATAGACTCTTTAGAGCAAAATGTATTTTTTCAATCTTGAGGTGAGTCTGCCCCAGAGGACATCTGAAATATTTATTTCATAAATATTGGAGATATTATCAGTATCAAACAACATCAATTGCTTCAATGCAAACATTATTTTAAAAGTTACTGATGAGGCTGTTACACATGTTCTGATTTGTATACTTGATGGATTTTGTTTGTTTCATGGCGGGGGCGAGATTTTTCTCTTTAGGTTTATTAATATAAAGCAAGGATTATTAACCTAGGGTCCAGAAAGCCTGTGAATTTAAATGGAAAAAAATTACATCTTTATTTTTTTTACCACTTTTAAACTAAAATTAGACTTTAACATTTCCTTCCATAAATCCAAAATTGTATCAGCAGTATCTGTGACTTTGTCACCACCAGTAGAGATCATAGACATTTTATATTTCAAATTACAGTTGTTGCCGATAGCATACAATAGCATTTANGTTCAATCCCTGGGTTGGGAAGATCTCCTGGAGGAGGAAATGACAATCCATTCCAGTATTCTGGAAAATTCCATGAATAGAGGAGTCTGGCAGGCTAGAGTCCATGGGGTCTCAGTATCAGACATGACTGAAATGACTTAGTACACATAGCAAAGTAGCTTATTTTCCTAGAGCATTGATTCCTGGAAGAAGTGTCTGGAATCTTTCATGTATTCTGGGTAATTAGAGTATTCTTGGGTGGACTTGGCTTATGTGAGAAGATGGAAAACCTTGGAATCTGGAGACCTCAGTTTTGGTTCTGGTTCTGCCACTCACTGGCTGTGTGACCTTGGGCAAGTTCCTCTCCTTCTCTGGGCCTTAATTTCTCATCTGGAAGTACCCTTGTGACTCTAGTGTTCTCTGAAGGCTTTGAGAGGGAGATGCTGGAAGCAAGCAGCGAGCAGAGCTCCAGTGGAGGTGGTGGTAGCAGGTCAGGAGAGGCAGGATGTGGGGGCCTGGTCAGTTCTTATCACATCAGGCTCCAGGGGAAGACAGGACAGTGAACCACAGTGACAGAA
This sequence comes from Neotragus pygmaeus, assembly GCA_006410875.1. NCBI lineage: Eukaryota > Metazoa > Chordata > Mammalia > Artiodactyla > Bovidae > Neotragus > Neotragus pygmaeus. Next base: position 127,061 of record SJYV01034210.1, on the reverse strand, counting down.
AAAAGGTCAACAACCCAACAGTCACATTTCTTTCCTTAAGCACAGTGACTTTTGCCAGAAACCATGAAGAATATTGAGAATGATTGCTTTTGCCTGGCATTCAAAAACTGGGTTGCTCCAAGTGAAAATGCCAGGGATTGTTAAACTCTTCACCCCTGACTGGCACCCACACAGCACAACAGTGACTGGCCTGCAGCTTAGGGGAGATAAAGAGAAAGATAGAAGAAGTGTGGGTAAAAAAATACAAAATTCACTAAAGAGCAGTGGGAACTGACTAGTAAAACCCTGAGAAATACAGATTGTGTGTTTCTGGATTATTCAAGGCAGAGCTGTAGTGCAAAAAGGAAATCAAAATAAGGGAAGTTCAGAAAACCTGATCTGTACTCCTGCGTTTGAAGGACAGGGAAGCCTGGTGTGCTGCAGTCCATGGGGTTGCAAAGAGTTGGATATGACTTAGTGACTGAACATCAACAACAGTCCTGTGTTCTTCATTTACAAGCAGTGATACTGAGCAAACTGAAGGCAGTAAAATTACTTACATTTCTCTTTATCCATAACTCTTTTTCTTCCATGAAGCTGGCAGCCCAAGAATGATCTTAGTCCTTCCAACAGAAAGAAAACGTACATAAGAGTAAAGCCAAACAGATTTGAATCGGTTCTTGCTGACTATAAGGTATTTAAAAAAAGTCATTTTGGTAATGTTTATTATCTGATTCAGGAACTGAGAATAGTAGCTTTTAGTCAGCAGTAAATAGACACCTACTTGTACGTATCTCAAGTTCAAGGCTAACTTTAGAACCAATCAAATAAGAATAGACTCTTTAGAGCAAAATGTATTTTTTCAATCTTGAGGTGAGTCTGCCCCAGAGGACATCTGAAATATTTATTTCATAAATATTGGAGATATTATCAGTATCAAACAACATCAATTGCTTCAATGCAAACATTATTTTAAAAGTTACTGATGAGGCTGTTACACATGTTCTGATTTGTATACTTGATGGATTTTGTTTGTTTCATGGCGGGGGCGAGATTTTTCTCTTTAGGTTTATTAATATAAAGCAAGGATTATTAACCTAGGGTCCAGAAAGCCTGTGAATTTAAATGGAAAAAAATTACATCTTTATTTTTTTTACCACTTTTAAACTAAAATTAGACTTTAACATTTCCTTCCATAAATCCAAAATTGTATCAGCAGTATCTGTGACTTTGTCACCACCAGTAGAGATCATAGACATTTTATATTTCAAATTACAGTTGTTGCCGATAGCATACAATAGCATTTATACTCAAAACTAGTTTGAAATTAGACACTCCCCCCCCAAGATCTTGTATAAATATGTTAATGAAAAGGACATGAATATTTCAATTTTTAAAATCTTTCAGTAGTAGTATTTCAATATCATATGTTTTCTTTACAATCCTATATACATTTAAAAACATCTTCCTGGGAAGGGGTCCACAGATGTCATCAGTGAGACTGATGGCATTTGCACACACACGAGTGCACACTCATAGTAAGAGAACTCGTCTAGAGGTGATCATTGACTTTGGTGCCTGAGATGTAAGACTGAAATCAGAAAGTCCTTCTGGAGACACACCCACTCTTGTTTTATAGTGAGAGACAGGGGAAGAATTCTGCTTCCAGCTGCTTTTAGAGGTTAGCTATTCCCCGAAACCTGGTGGCATTCTGCTCTTGTACCCTGCCCAGCTGCTTTCATCTCTGTCACCGCTATGGGGACAGAGGGGCTTGTCTTAGCTATGGATGTATCCTCATTTTCTAGGACAGGGCCTGACACAGCGGGTTCTCGAGAAAGTTTGCAGAGTACATGGAAATATGAACTAGAAGTAAATCCTTGTTGAAACGGACACACAAGTAGTGGTGCTGGATGAGGTGGACACGTGTGAGGGTGTGTGAGAAAACAGGCTGGGGATACAGGGACTGTGTTGGGGGTGTGGGCTGCGGAAAGTGGGGCATTCTTTTTTAAAAGAAATTCAAAACAGATTTCTGGAAGGTCATTGTTTAAGAATCTTGCTGGCAGTGTGAAAGCGCACCCCCCCGCCGGCCTGTGCATGGCCCCACCCGGCCTCACGTGGCCACCTCGTTCTCCCCCCACGCAGGGCTGGCTCCCGGCATATATGAGTCTCTGTGGAGCTGGGGCAGGAACCAGCAAGGCCACCCATCCAGACACCTCTCGGCGAGGGGTGAGTGTCTGAGGAGCCTCGCCCAGGCTCTGCACCGAGGGCCTCCGAACACATCGCTGCCACCACAGTCCCAAGATGCCAGCGGTCCAGCTGCTACTGCTGGCCTGCCTGGTAGGGGGTGTGGGGGCCAGGACCGCCCAGTTCCAGAAGGCCAACGACCGGAGTGGCCGATGCCAGTACACCTTCAGCGTGGCCAGCCCCAGTGAGTCCAGCTGCCCTGAGCAGGGCCAGGCCATGTCGGCCATCCAGGAGCTGCAGAGAGACAGCAGCGAACAGCGTGCGACCCTGAAGTCCACCCAGGCCCGCCTCAGCTCCCTGGAGGCCCTCCTCCACCGCCTGACCTCAGGCCAGCCTGCTGGGCCCTTGGAGACCCAGCAGGGGCTGCAGAGCGAGCTGGAAGCCCTGAGGAGAGAGCGAGAACAGCTGGAAACCCAAACCCGGGAGCTGGAGTCAGCCTACAGCAACCTCGTCCGTGACAAGTCAGCTCTGGAGGAGGAGAAGAGGCGGCTGCAGGCGGAGAACGAGGATCTGGCCAGGAGGCTGGAAAGCAGCAGCCAGGAGGTAGCAAGCCTGAGGAGGGGCCAGTGTCCCCAGGCCCACAGCAGCTCTCAGGACGTGCCATCAGGCTCCAGGGAAGGTAAAGACGTGGGGTGAAGGTGACAGGATTCATGGTGGCCTGTTAGAGGCGGCCTAGGCCTATCCTTCCTGCCCTGTCCTTTCTCCCGGAGACCACTCATGTAGCATGAGGCAGACAAATGAAGGAGGGCAAAGCAACCACTTGCACGTATTCCTAGTACATTAGCTCCTGAAAATTCTGTTGAGGTTAGTGGTTCTGGGTTCTTGTGCTCACTCATGATGGTTTTCACCACTCACAGCAAAATAAGAAATAGAAGGACCAGATGAGATGCCTATATATACGATCAGTAGAAAGTTGCCAACTCTCCTTTTAGAAAACTATCCTTTCGTGAATCTTTGTTCAGAGGTTATTGATTCTTGCCTTTTGTTGTTAAAATGCCCTCTATTTATGAAATGATTATAGGTGATAGGGGTTTTTTTATGACCTTCCTTAGCAAAATAAAGAGGCAACAACCCTTTTGTGTGTTCCCTCACTATGTTGTTTTAGAAGTTTTCCTGCTCTTTGGGTAATCTGATAGGGATTGACCTAAATCTGTAGATTGCTTTGGGTAGTATTGCCATTTTAACAGGATTGATGCTGGAAGTTTTCCTGCTCTTGATTCGGTCTGAGAACCTCTGCCTTTAAGTCACTTTGAGGTGGCTTTTGCTACCTCAGATGCTGTTCTGTTCATCCTGTCCATGCCAGAAGGTGAGTCCCTGAGTGTCTGGGCTGGGGGCGGGGGCACTCTTCCCAGTAGCTGGGAAGACAGTATTGTTGTCACTTTTTGTGGAATTGTGCTCCCAAATATTTGCTGTTTAATAAGTTTTCCAGCCCTGAGGAAATAAACAAGCAAATCCAGTTATGGGACAACTACCCCAGAGTCTTCAAAGATGCTGACATCAAGAAAGGAAAAAAGGGAGGTGGGGGGGACGTTGGTTTCGATTAAAGGGGACCGTAGAGATGAAGTGACCAGCGCAGTGCACGACCCTGGAATGGCTCCTGCATCAGGGGCACAAAGCTGCAGAGAACAGGTTTGGGATCCTTGAAGAAATTTGAATATAGATTGTTTGTCAGATTACATTACTGGGTTAATGTTCAGTTTCTTGGATGAGAGATGGTAGTGTGGTTATGAAGAATAGCCCCGTTCTAAGGAGATACTTACTCAAGTACTTAGGGGGTGGTGTCAGAATGTCTACAGTTTAGTTTAAAATAGTCTGACAAAGATTATGAATATATAAAGAGAAATAAAAAGAATACAAATTGACAAAGTCTGAACACTTGGTAAATCTAAGTGAACAGCACATGGGGATTTATTGTATTAATACTATTCTTTCAACTTTTATAAAGGTTTGAATAGCTTCAAACTAAGATGATGGGAAACTTTTCTAAAGAGAGGCAGGTGTGAGATCAGAAAACCCAAGAATTGATGCTTGGGTGTGACCTCAGGCAAGTCATCTAGTCTCTGCATCTTGGTCTCTCACCTATAACATGGCAATGAAAATTCCTATGATGAATAATGATTTTTGTGGGGTTCAAGTGAAATGACTCTAAGGTATAAAGGATTTTAAAAAATTTTATATTGCTAGAGTTGNCTCAGGCAAGTCATCTAGTCTCTGCATCTTGGTCTCTCACCTATAACATGGCAATGAAAATTCCTATGATGAATAATGATTTTTGTGGGGTTCAAGTGAAATGACTCTAAGGTATAAAGGATTTAAAAAAATTTTATATTGCTAGAGTTGGAAGAGAGTCAGTTCTAAATTTTCTTTTTAAAAATGTATATTTATTTTGCTTCTTTGGGTCTTGTTTGCAGTTCACGGGATCTTTAGTTGTGGCATATGGGATCTAGTTCCCTGACCAGGGATCGAACCCAGACAGCCTCCACTGGGAGCATGGAGTCTTAGCCACTGGACCATCAGGGAAGTCCCCTAAATTTTACAGTGAAGGAAAGTAAGATGCCAAGAGACCCCAGGTTGAAGAGCTGATCAGTGATAGAGCTAAGATTTGTTGAACTTAAGTCTTTGAGCACTGATGAAAGAATCATTATTAATACAAGTGTTAATGGCATTATGTATTTCAGACTGTTTACTGAATGAACAAAAGCAGTGTGTGTTTATGAAAATGGAGGCAACTTTTTTGTAATTGTCTGGTCATTTCACAAATCTCTGGAAATTTATTCTATGTGTTTTCTGATTTTATATTTCTTTTTGTCCTTCCAGCAGCTCTACTTTTGAAATAAAGACAACAGCCTATTAGAGTGAAGTCCAGACTTGGAAGCTCTTTTCTAGCAGTGGTATTTTCCTGAGCAGGATATTACATTAGTACAAGAATGTAGAGCTGGAAAGGGGGCCTCGAGAGCATCTGGCATCTCTGGCTCATTTGGGCAGACGTGGAAACTGAGGCCCACAGAGGCGACTCAGTGGTCCCCAGTTGCCAGCCCACTGGTGGCAGAGCTGGGACTAGAATTCAGCCCTACCTAGAGGTTCAGTGGCTCCTAGGACCCTGATGGGACCTCTGGTTTGTAGAACCTAAAGATGAAAGACAAAAGAGTTACATTGAAGTGACAGGGAAAGGAATGCTTGGAACAAAAGATGTGCTTCATGGTCCTAGGTGTGAGAGTAAAGGGCTTGGATGCTGGGCCTCAGGTGTAGGTGTACATATGAAGGGGAGGCAATACCTGGGGAATGGAGGCTGGGGGTGGTGAGAGCTTACTGAGTGAGCAGAGGAAAGAAGGGGGCACTAAGAAGGGGGACTTTTTCTTACTCCACCTGTAATTCAAACCGTCACCACCACTTTATTGGGTAATTGTTACATGGGGAAAAAGTCTCCATAGAATTATGGAAGACGCTTGTGTGTGTGTGTGTGTGTGTGTGTGTGTGAGTTGAAATAAAATACACATATAAAATGTTGTAGTAATAGTTTTGTAGTGAGATGTCTGGAGGGACTTCCCAAATGGTCCAGTAGTTGAAACCCCCTGCTTCCTATTTCAGGGGGCATGGGTTTGATCCCTGGTGGGGAAATTAGATCCCACATGCTTCACAGCCCAGCCCAGAAGTTAAAAAATAAATGTTTGAAAATCTTTTAAATAACCCCTAAGTAGAAAACACAGATTACGAGAGAAAAATTAGAGTTGCTTGTAGAGTCACAAGAGAAGCCCCACCTCCCCCTTTATCTCTCCTCTGCTTTGGACTGGTCATCTCAGAGAACAGAACCCAGCATGTGGGCAGCGTTTGTATGACCACATCCCAGGGAGGAGAATTGGGGAGCGGGGAATGTGACAGGGAAGGAAGGAGAACCAACAAGGGGTGGCGGGGAGGGGCATTCTCCAGCGGGTCCCCATGGTGGATAGCTAAGGCTCAACCCCACAAGACTTCTGAGGAGCGGAATGCAGTAGAGGTAGGGAGCACTCCTCCCTGGATCCCGTGCTCTGTTGGCCAAGGATCGTCCCATGGGATGTATCGCATTTCCCTCATCCACAGATGGGGGCACCAGGCTGGTTCTTGCAGAGCCCGCCAGGCTCCTCTGTCCGTGGCATTCTCCAGCCAAGAACACTGGAGTGGGTTGCCATACCCTCCTCCAGGGGATCTTCCCAATCCAGGGATCGAACCCAGATCTCCTGCACAGCAGGATGCAGAGAATGACCACCAACTGGAGGTAAAGTGGAAAGCACGCACTGAGGTGTCTGGCACACAGTGACCAGCCAGGGGAGGGACTCTAACTATGAAGGGCTTCTTTTGCTTGAGTTCCACTGTGGTTTACAAATGTCATTTATAGATCAAAACGTCAACACGTATGTATCGTTTCTGTAACACGCATTGATTCCAGAGACAATAGGTGTCGGAGCAGCACTCAGGATAGTAGTCTGCTAACAAATCTTCAGTTTCCTAGAGTATTCATGGCAACCTTTGATTTCGTTAGCACTCTTCTTTTTCTTCATCTTCTTCATGTGTATAATACTGACCTAACTTTCTAGGCAGATAGAAAATAGCTACACTAATGATTATAATGTCATTTGCATATAGATATATATGTTATGCAACCTTATGTACCTTATATATATATTGCCTGTGTGTGTGTGTGTGTGTGTGTGTGTGTGTGTGTGTGCATGGTATGTAAGCAAGTTAATCAGCTCAAGTTAAGCTCTCTAGCATGTGTCTATAAAGCAGTGGTAAGGGAGTCAGGAGAGAGCATGAAGAAAATATTTCCAAAATTTTGTAACCGATATGAACTTTTCAACCATAGAAAGACTGGATTTTCACAGAAACAACCCCCTAAACTTTTCAGCTGTCTGATACAATATAGTTCTTAATCTTTTCATAACCTCTTTTTGTTTCCCCCCACACACATTCAGAATGAAATTTGAGTGATTCTGAAACATTCCAGGGAAACTTTAGCTTTTTGTTACATTTTTTATTGAAGCTCATTTCATTTTCAGTTTGAGCTAAGACTTCTGAGGGTCAGAGAGTTTGAGGAACTTGTCCAAAGTCACACAGCTCGTACATGACTGGACTGAATTAGGAAAGTATGACTTCTGGCTACCTGTCAGGCCCCTTCACATAACAGCTCCCCTACCTTTTGGGCTCTGTATCCTCTCCCACAGGCTTCAGTTCTCGTGTCCGGCTCTGCTCTGGGAATCGGACCGTTGCCAGGTGCTGCTGGCTGACAGCCACGCAGCAGCCAGCAGGCTTTCAAGCCAGCCATCCCACCTGCCAAGTGAGAACTGGCCTTGCAGTCATTCTGGAAGCTATCCCCTGACATTATATTTTATTGTGATTCTTGTTTACTCCAAAGAAAGCCATGAGGCGTGGTTCCTGCAAAAAGTGATTAAAGGGTTGGATGAGGGGGGAAGAGGCAGGGAGAAACGTCCCTGGTCAGAGCCCTGAGGGCCTTGGTGGGATCAGGAAAGGAACTGGGAATCAGTCAGGCACGTGTAGTGGGAGAAGAGTTGATGGCAAGATAGCTGTTTGGGTGTACCGCCTGGGAGCTGTGCATGTGTGAGTCACCCGCTGGAATCTGAGTCAGCTCCAGGCATGGGTCACCCCCCACCCCAAAGAGCTAAACAGCATCTTCCAGGCTCTTGTAGAGCTTCTGGTAGCAATCTGGGTTCATACTGGAGTCTGAAACCACATAGCAAACTAGGTCAGGGATGCTTCACATGAAGAATAACTGATGAAAGAAGAGCAACTATGAGATAAAGTAAACTCTGCGCGGCAACCTAGGTCTGAGTGAGGGGAACCAGAGGGAGCACAGACTTGGAATGGTCCTGGCTTCATGGAGGAAGGTGGGTTCTAACCCATGAGACAGCAGAGAGGCTGGCTGGTTAGCCTGAGCTGGAGCTGGAAGGCCACCTCTTGAGTCTGAGCCAGGCTGCAGGAACCCTGCAGAACCAGCGCAGGGGGTCCCTGTGCAGGGACTCGGGGTTGCCATGTAGCGAGGGCTGTGGAAAGATTATGGACAATCTGAGGTGGCAAGGTCACAGAGGAACCAGGTCATGGACTCCTGCATGGGCAGGGCTCCACCAGGTGTCCTCACACTGGTGCCCACCAGCCCAGCCCCTGCAGGAGACCCACCCACTTCCCCTGCAGTGTCCCTCCAGCACCCTCTACTGAGAAAGCTTAGCACTGTGCTCACTTTAGAAGAGAAATGCCTTGTGTTTTAGAGAGCATCTGTGAAAGGGTGCGTCATCTATGCATTCAGTACTGACAGGCAACACAGGTGTAACTGACACACAACCCCACCATAGGGTGGAAAGGTTCACAGCTGCCATGACCATGACAGATGTGGGGTCAAGTCCCAGTCCCACCACTTAGCAGCTGTGTGACCTTGGGCAAGTAACTTAACCTCTCTGAGCCTGTTTCCTCTTCTGCAAAGTGAGGATCATAACGTTCCCTTTTAGGACTGCTATGTGGAATAGAAGAGCCTAGCATGGTAGCTGGCTCATAGGAGGCATCGAGTAAGTGGCCATAGTTACATTAGGTGCAGACTGCGGTTCTAAAGCCTTATTCTATTTCTCTAAAACTTGTGAAGGCAACAGATCACATAAATCATGTATATAAAACTGCTTTGAAACGTGGAAGGAGCTATAAATACCTCTTAATCATCTCTTTTCACAAATAAACTGTTTTTCAGTATTTCGGTGCCAGTACTTTAGCTGTCTTCAAGGAAGTTACCCGAGGAAATGCATGTAACTTTGGGTTCCTCCCCCTTTACACTCCTTTATTCCCTGGGGCTAAAGATGGGGTTTTTCTTTTTTATTTCTCCCTCTCTTTTTTGGCTGAACTACACAGCTTGCAGGATCTTGGTTCCTCAACCAGGGATTGGACCTGGGTCCCCCTACATTGATAGAGTCTTAACCACTGGACCACCAGGAAAGCCCCCATTTTTCTTAACTTTCTTCTCACGGACTGGCAGGCATATGCCTCTGCTTTTCTCACTATACATCTTTTTTTCAGTAAAATTTCTCACTGAATTATATGACCATCCTAGTTACATTCAGAGAGTGAAATAATTTGTGTCAGATGCACAGAGGAAGGAGCTGGGTGCAGGGGAGGGCAGGCTCACAGTGACCCTCAATGGATGGCAACTGGGTCATGGAGCAGACGAGCAGGGAGCTAGAGAGGGTGAGGGAACTCTCTAGCTTTGCACAGATGCCACTGCGATATTTCTTGCTCACCTGAAACCTCACCTCCACAGCTCTGCAGACATGGAGGCGATTCAGGGAACTGAATTAATGTCCCAAGACTCCCAGGAAACATTTGGATTGAATGTTTCTGATTCCCAAAATGAACCCATGTTACTTCTTGGCCAAGAGGACTTGCCAGACTATGGAAATTCTGGGAATTCTGAAGGGAACCAGGGAACGAATTGTATCTTCTTCACCCTTTTTCTCCATATCTAACCTTGCATGTCTGGAGAAGGAAATGGCAACCCACTCCAGTATTCTTGCCTGGAGAATCCCAGGGATGGTGGAGCCTGGTGAGCTGCTGTCTATGGGGTCGCACAGAGTCGGACACGACTGAAGCGATGCAGCAGCAGCGGCAGCAGCCTTGCTCCTCATAGGTGCTCCAGAGGGGCTGGCTGACGGGACGGATCAACAGCTGGCCAAGGCTGCAGACAATGAAGACCTTCCACACTCCTAGGGGTACTCCCAGTTACCCCCTGGAGTTTGGGTGCATAACCAGGATGACCTCAGTTTGTTACACATTTTGACTGAGAGCTTTTAACCCCTCAGGCAGCCCAGTCTAGGAACATCCCCAGGTGTGAGGATGGTGCCCTCCCACCCCCAGCCCCAGGGCAGTCACAGTCTCCAGGAGGCCAGCTGAACAGCTGCACTAAAGGCAGGGTGGAGACTGCGCTGGGATCTGGGATCGGGATCAGGATGGGTCAGGGCTGGCTGTGCTGCTGGGCCACACAAAAATACCGCCCCCAGCACCCTGGCCCAGCCCAAGCCTCAGGGCTTCTTAGCTGGGTGCTTTCCCTGCCTCCTCCCAGGGAGAAACATTTCCAGTACTGTAGTTCACTGAAGCTAAACTCCATGAACTATAGCCCACAGGGCTCCTCTGTCCATGGAATTCTCCAGGCAAGAACACTGGAGTAGGTTTCCATTTCATTTTCCAGGGGATCTTTCCAACCCAGTTATCAAACTTGGGTCTCCTGCATTGCGGGCAGATTCTTTACCGTCTGAGCCACCAGGGAAAAGCTTCATTGAAGCTAAATACCAGCAACCATGAGAGGGATCCTTCGTTCTAGACATGAGAAAATGTGAAAGGATGTGTGGCTTAAGATTACTGAAATGTGGGCACATCCAGGAGGGTTGAGTTCCACTACCTGAGAGGTCAATTTAGAAGGGTTAAGCTAACAAGTGATGAAAGACAGAGCATGTCTTCCTGACTTTCTGGGCTGTAGCCTCAGGCATTGCACTGACCACCCTCCTCCACTGTCCTGCATACCTGGGAACGCTGGGCTGGGAGCCAGGTCAGACTGCCTGAGATGGTCAGCAAGAGAAAAGGCCGATGATTTAAGCACATCTTTTTTATTCCAATACTTTGACATTTCGGCCTTGCTGCTACAAAAGGGACTGCCCCTCACAGGGTAGTATTCCTAAAGATAGTAAATGACTCAACTGTAAGCACATCGTTCATATTCAAACCAACCAATCCAGAGTCCACAACCTACCCACTCTTCCTTCGAACTCACACTCAGGGCCACTGTTCCTCCATACTGATCAATGGGGGCCAGGTACCAGACACCTAGGGACAGCGCCTACACTTCAAAACCTTGCAGAAATTACCCAAAGTAACCAATTCTAAACCTGCTAATCCTGCCTCATTCATTCCTTCCCCTGGAAATCAGAGTAAAGTGCTCGCCCACGTTCCGCCTCCCTCCTGACCATCCGGGTGCTATCCTGGGTGGTCCCCTGTGGACTGGTGTACCCCCTCCTCTACAGATCAGTGAGTATAACAACTGTCTTTTCAATGGCAATGTCTCCTGATCTGTTGGCCTCACCATTGCTATTGTTTAGTCTGAGACATGGACTGTAACTGACCCTAGGAATGTAGCCCGCCAGGAGGCTCCTCTGTCCATGGGATTTCCCAGGCAAGAATACTGGAGTGGGTTGCCATTTCCTCCTCCAGGAAATCTTCCCAACCCAAGCATCGAACTCTCGTCTCCTGTACTGCAGGTGGATTCTTTACCACTGAGCCACCCGGGAAGCCTGGTGGCCTCACCATACCTGAACTACAATCCATCTTACATTTTAAAACAGCTGCTCCTATTATATACAAGGGCTGCTATATGCCATAATGCTAATCAAAGTAGTAATAGCAGTAACTTAATATCTAACCAATGTCATCCACACCTCTCCCCTTCTCCATGGTTCAAACCCTCCACCAAATTCCTATAGGAATTCTTCCTTGTCCACAACTAGCTTTGGAAAGGGATCTGACAGAATATCGCAGCTGAGCATGTAAAGTTTAATATGTAAATTCTTACAGACACATCTGTATTGTGACAGGGGGAAAAAAAAAAATAAGTCATGCAGGGAATTTGTTCATTGTTGAATTTCAGGCATCCCAGAAGACACTAAGGATCTTCCCAATATCCCAGCACCAGACCTCACCTACTCATAAATCAGACCTTCTAGTGGGAACCATTTTAACTGTGTACAACTGTGTACTTTATTTTGAATACTATACTCTGTGCTAGGCATGTTGCTATCCAATTTATTATTTGTGAGCTTTTTATTATGGGCTTCCCAGGAGGTGCAGGGAATGAGGGTTCAATCCTGAGTCAGGAAGATTCCCTGGAGAAGGAAATGGCAACCCACTGCAGTATTCCTCTCTGGAAAATCCCATGGACAGAAGAACCTGGCAGGCTACAGTCCATGGGGTCACAAGAAGTTGGACATGACTTAGCGACTGAGTACACATGCACAAGTTGTTTATTATGGAATTTTCCAAGCATTCACAAAAGTAGAATAACACAAACCCTAACATACCCATCAGCCGGCTGTGACAGCTGTCAGCACAGCCCAGTCTTGTTTCATTGTCCTTCCCCCTCCCCAACCCCACTTATTATCTTAAAACAAATCTCAAACACGGTCATATCTTTGAAACCCTATTTAAATCCCATCCTCAATATAGTCTAGCCTTAGACCTTCTTCCTCACGGTACAATCTTGCCTCTTTCTTTTAATATAGTTGCTAAATGGAATTTGGAGAACGTGGACTTCCAGGAACTGAAGTCAGAGTTAACAGAGGTTCCTGCTTCCCAAATCTTGAAGGAGAGTCCGTCCAGTCATCCCAGGAATGAAGAGGGAGGCACTGGTATGGAGTGAAGTTTCTCCTCTTCTGTACCCACATGGTCTAGTTCCGTGCTCAGAGTTGGTCAGTTCACTATGAGGGAAGCAGGTGGACAAGTCACCTCCCTGGGAGCAGAGGCAGGAAAGGGGGACAAGAACAGAAGCCCTTTTCTGCTCCCTTTCCAGGGTACACTGGCAGGGAGTTGGTCTTTCCTGGCAAAGCTCTGTATTTTGTCACTTATACTTATCATAGAGACTGCACTGCCCCAGGAGAACATGAGAGATGTATCCGTTTTTCCCAGTTGGTTGTCATAGAGAATGGATTGCATCTGAAAAATGACATTTTTCAAGTAGATCCTTCATATCTTTATCTTGGGGCCAGACAGACACCATGTACCATCCCAGCATATTGTTAACTAAGGTATCTTTCTTTTTTGGGTACTAAGGAAAAGTAGCATTGCCCCTCTCCAAGGTGTTCCCTGAAAGCCTGACTTTAAGATGATGAAGACTGTGTCTTTTAGAAACAGGGACTATCTGTAATATTGACAGTTATTGCTAGCACAGAAAGGCATGCAAGAGGATGGGGAGTTTTAAAATTTTCAAAATAATATTCCNCTCTCCAAGGTGTTCCCTGAAAGCCTGACTTTAAGATGATGAAGACTGTGTCTTTTAGAAACAGGGACTATCTGTAATATTGACAGTTATTGCTAGCACAGAAAGGCATGCAAGAGGATGGGGAGTTTTAAATTTTTCAAAATAATATTCCTTGAGATATGGGCAACAAAGAGCTTCCACTTTCTCTAAGGAGATTGATATATCCATTATAATACAGAGATGTGTTGTGATTCAAATAGTTCTCAACCATCTCGTCGTTTTAAAAATCAGATATTGTGGCCTTACCTTTCCCCCCCCTCTTGCAACTAAAAAATAGTAAAATGAAAAGCGACATAAAACAATGAAATGAATAAGGCAACCATCAATGAACAAAGTATGGGCTTTAACGTTCCACTTTTATATTCACCGTATTGCTAATGAGAATGGGATTCATTACCTAGGAAGTAAGCCAGGAATCTATCCTAAAAGAAACCACCAGAGAGGAGGCTGAAGATAGCCACTGTGACTTACAAAATCCACAAACTGGAAACAGCCTAACTGTCCAACAGCAGGGATCTGCTACATAAAAAGCCATGATCCATCAGGCTTATGGCGAGTTTCTGACCAAAGAGGGAAAGCATACCTGCCATTAGGACAAGTAGTGGCCGCACAGTGGACCATGTGGTTTCATCTCAGTTATAAGTGTTTGCCTCTGGATGTCCACTATTTTCCTGGAACCTGTGGGATCTTAGTTCCCTGACCAGGAATAGAACCCATGCCCCCTGCAGTGGAAGCATGGAGTGGAAGAACAGCCAAGGAGTTCCCCAAAGTTCTACTACAAACACAAACAAACCTCAGAAAAAAATGCCAGGTCTTGCACAGCCTCTTCCCCTCTCCTGCCCCAACAACGTAGGTCACAGAGCCTTCAGGAATTCCAAAAGGGTTCAGACTAGCAAAGCTTTACTTCAATGTTATGTTTGCTCATAAATGACTCTGAAAAAGCCAAAAAAATTATATTTAGATTTTATTGTATTAAAATAATGGCTGAAGTATGTGGTCCATTGGGGAAGGGCTTGAAAAACTTTGTTTTATTGAGATTATTATAATGACTTGATTTTAATCTCATTGTTTAAAATAATGAAATAAACCAGACATAAAAATCATAAAGAGTAATATAATGAACACCATGAGAACCTGCCCAGGTTTAGAAAAATATACAAATATAGTGTGAAGTGCTCTGTGCAGCCTTTATCTTTACAACCAATACCAAGTTGAAGTATTTATTGAAAACAATCCATGTATAAGTGGACTCATATAATTCAAACTTGTGTTGTTCAAAGGTCAGATGTACTTGGATTCATATTACATGGTGATNCCCCATTCTCTGTCCCCGTCACTTACTGCGTGAGCCACCAGCAGGCAGACTTCGTGTTCTGTGCTAGGCATTCTTGAGGTCTAGCACAGAGGCGTCTATATGCTACAAAAAATTGTTGAATTAAAGAAGGAAATGGGGACTTCCCTGGTGGTCCAGTGGCTAAGACGCCCCGCTCCTGGTGCCCCGGGTTCAGTCCCTGGTCAGGAAACTAGATGCTCGTGCTGCTCCTAAAGATGCCGCGTGCTGCAACGAAGACTGCAGATGCCTTCGGCCACAGCTAAGACCCAGCACAGCCAAATTAATAATTGCTTTTTTAGATGAATGGATAGGGTTATTTTTGTGAATGTCTGAATACCCACGAATCTCTTCGCTCCTAAAGCACTGACCTTTCACTTGTGATATTTTCTTAGATTTTGGGTACACGAGGTGCTGTATTCCACCTGTTGTATCTGTGTTTAAATTTAAGGGGAAAACTTTTCCTTTCGCTGTTAGTTGTTTTCTGGTGAGGTCATGGCTGGCAGTCAGCTAAGGACAAGGCTAGACGCCTCTGCCAGTTGTGTCTGCCGCTCACAGAACCTCTGCTCAGCGTGTGTCTCTGTGTTATCTCATCTAATAGCTCACTCTGTTTACTGGCCTGTCCTTTCCCTGAGGACAGCCTTTCATCAGAAACCTCTGTCCCCAGCCCCAGAGGGACCCTAACTCTAACCATTTAGAGACTGTTGTTTTGTGCTGTTCAGACCAATCAGTCAGATCATGTAGCTAATTTTGGACCATTCGTAGCTTTCCTGAGATATGTGAGAACCGTGGGAGCAGGGGTCACCCACAAAGAGGGTGAAGCAAAGAGGTGGGGGCTTTGGGTTTTTTTTCCGCCCCCACTGGTTATGTGAGATCTTAGGAGCAGTATGTATTACTTTGGTAAAAAGAAAGAGATAAAGACAGAGAAAGAGAGGAGGGAGAGGAGGAGGAAGGAAAGAAGAGAGAAGGAGGGAAGGAAATATGACTTCATGCAAGGCCCGCGGTCCAGCACTAAAAAGACTGTCTGACCTCATGGTGCTTTCTGGAAGAAGCCATCCTGATAATGGGGCCTGAAAAGATTTCTTAGTGCACACCTACCCTCGGGTCAGCACAACTGAGGCTTTTGTGGTGGCTGTTGTTAGTGAATACTGTGTCTGTAGCAAACTGAAATGCCCCCTTTGTCCATTTCAGATTCATTCCGTAGTCCAGGCTGTGTTGCTCCCCTCCCCTCCTTGCTGGCCCCTCAACACTCAATTCCTCTTCAGTTATTAATAAACATGTTTTTATAAACATTTCCTGAACAGTAATTTTCCCACGTCTGACTAATACAAACTTTATATTGAAATTTTAAAGTTAGGAATTATAATGTATCTACCAAGATAATTACCAAAGATTATCTTTGCGAAGTCTGACTGTGTCGAATTGATTTAGAATTCTGCCGCTTATGATGAAAAAGGAGGAGGTGAAGAAGCCACACCTGTGAAAGCACTTTGGAAAATGCACATCGTTTTACAAATATAATGTGATGTTGTTATCATTACTGGTGTCTGGTGGTAATGGGTTTTTGTCTCAGGACCCCTCTTTCCTTCCACTAAGGCATCATGAAGACTATAGAGAGAATGGCAGTTCAGTTATTCTTTTTATCTCCTCCAAATGCGGGGGGAGGGAGGTCATTTCCACCAACTGTCATAAAAATAATTGCCAGATGAGTAACAAAATGTATTTTGTTTTTAGGGAAAGAATATGGCAAAGCTGATGCAAGATGGCTTAATTTTGATCCAGCCATCGTGTCTGTGGAAATTCTGACGGTCGTCCTGGGTGGATCTCTGGCACTGGTCCTCGTTTATGCCGTCGTCAAAGAGAAACATTATCGGTAAGTGCTCTTCCCTCTCTGGCTGGAAAGAGGAGAAACACCAGCTGTCCCAATGCCAAAGTGACATGTGGAGTGGATGATGACCACCGTTCTTTGTTAGACGAGAAGTGGAGTAGAAAGTCATTTGATATAGTGTAATTTCAGATCGGTCAAAACAAAAAACAGTAGAAATGTGATGGCAGTGACAACCTTGATACTGTATAGACAAGCACAGGGTTAGCAGCTTTGGGTGACTGGCCACCAGTATTGTGGAAAATCAAAGGGTAGTTATTTTCATCTTCCACCCCTAAATCATTTTAGAAACTTCTCTTCCACGTGTCACAAAGAGAAGTCTCTTAAGTAATTCTGAGGTGGACATGCAAGATAAATAGGTCTTTTCAGAAGCAGCCTGTAGGAGGTATGAGGAAGGCAGAAGAGGAGGAGATGGAGGAGAAAGACGGCAGGTTAGCCATCCGTCAGCCAGGCCCTGAAACTGTGAACTCCGCCCCCTCCCTCCGTTTCCTTCCTCTCCTCCTTAGGGACAGGGTGACCTGGGATGAGCAGGTTGCTTTCCTGGGAATGATTTTAGACCCATGTCAGCTGGGCACAGTGGCATTCCATTTCCCACCATCTTGGGTCAAAGAAGTCTGTGTAAAACTTCGTCATGAAATTTCAGACTTGAAAGAAACCTCAAGTCATTTAATCCACTTGCTCCCGCCCAATTTTACATAGACAGTTGGTAGGAAAAATTTCCTTCTGGGTGACTGTAGTTGCTGTTCAGTTGCTCAGTTGTGTCCGACTCTTTGTGACCCCATGAACTGCAGCATGCCAGGCTTCCCTGTCCTTCACCATCTCCTGGAGCTTGCTTCTGGGTGCCTTACATGTCCGTGATCGTGGCTGTGTATTTGCTACATTTACCCGTGTGTTTATTACTTCAAACATTTTCACACATATGCATTGCTGAATATGTACCAGGCACAGTGCTTTATCTACATATCTCAGTCTCCACAATATTATTTAAGGTGGTGGTTGTTTAGTCGCTAAGTCATGTCCTACTCTACAGACCCCATGGACTGTAGCCTGCCAGGCCTCCTCTGTCTATGGGATTTTCAAGGCCACAATATTGGAGCGAGTTGCCATTCTCTCCTTCGGATCTTCCCGACCCAGGGATCGAACCCCAGTCCCTTGCATTGTCAGGTGAATTTTTTACCACTGAGCCACCATCGAAGCATTATTCAAGGAAGGGGCTATTATTAGCCCTTTTCCAACAGGTGAGATTGGAGCTTATAGGTTCACATCCAGTTCTCTCTTTCATGACTTCATTAAACCTTCCAAGGGATAGGATTGGATACCCAAGAGACCTTCTTTAACTCCGAGCATAATCTACAGAGGGTACTGTTGCTTGTCCAAGGAAAGTGTCTCTTTGTTCTGTCCAACTCTTTGTGACCCCATGGACCCACCAATTTCTCTGCCTGTGGGATTCTCCAGGCAAGAATACCAGAGTGGGTTGCCATTTTTTTCTCCAAAGGAAAATGAAAGCATGAGTCTTCATCAGTGATCAACTTGCCCCATCAAGGGAGCTCTGTGCGAAACCTGAGGTCCCACTTCAGGGAGGTGATCTGCTGTGGGAGATGATGTTGGTACAGCTGGCAGTTTCATCGCTGTCTCTTTCTCTCTAACAGGCATTTCGTGCAGATTACCCTGAGTGTGTGTGAATTGTATGGCGGGTGGATGACCTTCTGCCCAGACTGGCTTATGGGAAGCCCCAACCTCAACACCAACAGTTGGCTCTACTTTTGGGTCTATCTGGTATTTTTCAATGGTATTTGGGTTCTGATCCCAGGACTGTTACTGTGGCAGTCATGGGTAGAACTCAAGAAAATGCATCACAAAGGATCTAATTCACGCAAAAAGTTTCAGTGAATTTTCAAAGTCATAAACACTGTCAGCTTGCTTTATGAGAATGAATCCTTTTTGTTGAGCCAAAATGTAATGCATTCCAGTCTGTGCTTTTTTTTTTTAATTGTCATTTTGGAACAACCTAATTGATTTCAGTGGAATCAATTTCAAATGGACTGTAAGGTTGACGAGTTTTTGCTGTTGTTTTTTTCCAATTAAATGGCAATACAGGGAACAGAATAAATTTTAAACAGAATAAAACACATTTAATTATATCCTTTTATGGCTAACATTAATTGTTCTACATTAATAAAGCCAATTATCATGAAATGCCGTAGAGCATGTTATATTAATTTTATATTTCAGAGAACTTATTGTTGCTTCAACTTCTGATCTTCCCACCAGTCTTTTGATTACTAAAGTGAAACCAGACATGAAATGAATGCTTCTGTTTTGTGTTTGAACTGTAGCAAATATGTGAAGCCAACAAAAAAAATGACAGTAGAAGGAGTTTATGAGTGGGTTAACTCCTCATGGGTGAACACTGGGGTTTCACCAACAGCTGATTAATTTATATCTGTTCTCTTGCAAGGAGGAAGATTTGAAATACCTTACAAAAATATAATAAAAAGTAAATCAGGAAATAGGGACATAGGGAGAGTAAGAGTGAGAAATAATAAGATGAAGGTAAAGTTAATATGCAGAAAGTCATGCCATGATGCCGTGTGTAATTGATACAAGTGACACACAAATTTGACATTTAAAAAAAATTTTTTTTTTTAAATTTGACATTTACCTTCAGCACCAAGAGGGAAACACTGCCACAGGCTGTTGCAGGCAACACTTGTTTTGGCAGATGTTGCAGCAGTTCTGTCCGAGGTGGGGAGCGGATACTCACTTAACTCATTCAACGTCTGCTTTTCTTCTAGCCTCTTAGCTCACGGATGCATTCTCTGCCTAGGAGGGTTGCCTGGCACATGTGTACACCAGGCACTCGCTTGGCCATCATGGCTGCTGTCGTTCAGCTCAGCCTTTGTTCCACCTCTGTCCAGATTTCCTCTTACCGTGCAGAGAGCTGCAGGTACAGTCCTGGATGCCAAATTGGTTTCACCTTTTGGGGTATTTGTGAGAGGTTTGAAGGGTGAAAGCATGGAGACCATTTTCAACTGTTCCTTTTTGTTGTTGTTTTTCTGTTCTCCAGTGACAGGGAATGTCTATGGAATTCTCCTGCTTAAAATACTTAGAGTAATCGCTGTTTTCTATGCTTATGTCTTGAATGATACTTGACTACGATAGTTGTTGAATACTGAATGAATATGGGCAAGTACACTTGAGGAACATTACATTAGCACATTAAAGACTTCAGAAGTTCTGCAATATGAAGCGAGATTAATTTGTTAAGCCCAAGTTTCCCCAACATACATCAGACCACTTTAACAAGTGGGATGGTTGTTTCATGGAACACCAGGTAGGGGGAAGCTCTGAGTAACAGAGCCCAATTTTCATGAGATTAAAAACAAACAGTAAATAATTAAAGTAGCATTTAAAAAAATGTCATTTGGTATAGCATTCTAATATTTAGGGGAAAACAGAAAGATATTCAAGTCTTACACAGAAAACAAAGACAACTATAAAACACTGAGAGAAGTTAAATAAGACCTAAATAAGCAAGAGAGATCTGCCATGTTGATGGATTTGGAAGGCTTAATGTTGTAAAGAAGTCAGTTCTCCCCAAACTGATCTATAGATTCCATGTAATCCCAATTAAAATCCCAACAGATTTATCTGTTTGCCATTTTTAAAATAAGTTGATTTTAAGATATTTTATGGCACTGCAAAGGGCCAAGAAGGCTAAGACAACGTTGTGAGAGCTCAGAGCTGGAGGACTTACTTTACCAGACATTAAGTCTTAGTATAAAGCTGCAGTAATTACTGCCATGTAGTATTGGAACAGGAAAACCAGTGAGTAGACAGACCCGTGAAGCAGACTAGAGAGACCAGAAACAGACCTTCCTGTATGGACTCTGGATTTAGGACTAAGGTACCACTGCAGAGCAATGGGGAAAGGATAGTCTTTTCAGTAGATGGGGCTGGGTCAGTCACATATCCATGTGGGGGAATATGGATTTTGATCCTTACCTCACACCATGCATAATATCAACTCCAGGTTAACTGTTGATTTTAATATGAAAGGCAAATAATAAAGCTTCAAGAAGAAAAAATAGGAGAATATGCCCTTTAAAAAGATTCAAAACCAGCAATAAGTTTGACTACTACACCTGTGGTGGATTCATGTCGATATATGGCAAAGCCAATAGAGTATTGTAAAGTAAAATAAAGTAAAAAATTAAAAAAAAAAATCAAGTGTTGATACTTTGGATTACCAAAGTCCACCATTAAGAGAAAAAAAGGAAGCCAGAAGGTGGAAGACATTTGTAGTACATATAGCTGACAACCTATCCCAGTGAGTAAATCAATTAGACAAAGACATGCAATTTAATAGAGGAAAGTTGATGAGATAATTTGACTAAATACTTCACAAAAGAGAAGGGACTTGGGGGGGGTGATGATTAAGGCCACAAGGTGTTGCTGTGTGCGGCTGTGGTTAGTCACTCAGTCATGTCTGACTCTTTTCAGCCCTGAGGTCTGCAGGCCACCAGGCTCCTCTGTCCATGGGATTCTCTAGGCCAGGATACTGGAAAGGGTTGCCATGCCCTCCTGCAGGGGATCTTCCCAACCCAGGGATCAAACCCAGGTCTCCNCACTCAGTCATGTCTGACTCTTTTCAGCCCTGAGGTCTGCAGGCCACCAGGCTCCTCTGTCCATGGGATTCTCTAGGCCAGGATACTGGAAAGGGTTGCCATGCCCTCCTGCAGGGGATCTTCCCAACCCAGGGATCAAACCCAGGTCTCCCACATTGCAGGTGCATTCTTTACCTACGGAGCTACCAGAGGCCTGTTAAAATGGCTAAAAATGAAAAGACTGACAATGATGAGTGTTGGTGAAGACGCAGAACCACTGGAATTCTCATACACCGCTGGTGGGATGTAAAGTGGAAAACTGTTTTGAAATGGAACTGAGCGTGTGCGTGCCCTAAAACCCAGCTTAGGTATGCTTCACAGAAGTGCTTACTCTGTGCGCCAGAATGGCAGCATCATTCATTATAACCCCAAACCAGAACCAACCTAAATNCTCTTCTCTCCCTTTACAAATGAGAATACTGAATCTTAGAGAGTAAAGCAACTTATTGAAAGTCACACAAGTGGCAAGTGGTAAAGTCCAGGGTTTTTTCTTTTTGGTTGTTTTGTTTTTTTGGCTTTTTATTTACTAGGGTTGGGGCTTCCCTAGTGGCTCGGATGGTAAAGAATCTGCCTGTAGTGCAGGAGACCTGGGTTTGATCCCTGGGTCGGGAAGATCCCCTGGAAGAGAGAATGGCAACCCACTCCAGGATTCTTGCCTGAAGAATTCCATGGACAGAGGAACCTGAAGGGCTACAGCCCATGGAGTTGCAGAGAGTCAGACAAGACTGAGCGACTAACACTTTCACTAACACTTTACTAGTGTTAGCTTTTAATGTCATTCACTAGCCAGGATAAAGTCCTGGAGAATCCCAGGGACGGAGGAGCCTGGTAGGCTGCCATCTATGGGGTCGCACAGAGTCGCATACGACTGAAGTGACTTAGCAGCAGCAGCAGAACCACTGACACACACACAAACACAAAGACAGAAAGAAAAAAAAAAAGCCTAGGTTTAAACCTGGACCGTTTGCCTCTGGGGTTCTCACTTCTGCGAGCTCTGCCATGCTCCACATCCTGGAACGATGGTGAATACAGTTTTTGCTTTGTTTTCATTCACCAGGATGCGGAGAACTCGTTTGGGTAGGAGAACCCATCACTCTGAGAACAGCTGAAACAATCACCGGCAAGTACGGCGTGTGGATGAGAGACCCCCAGGCCGCCTTCCCCTATACCCAGGAGACCACCTGGAGAATCGACACCGTGGGCACGGACATCCGCCAGGTGTTTGAGTACGACCTCATCAGGCAGTTCACGCAGGGCTACCCGTCCAAGGTGCACGTGCTGCCCAGGCCGCTGGAGAGCACGGGCGCCGTGGTCTACCGGGGCAGCCTCTACTTTCAGGCAGCCGAGTCCAGGACAGTGCTCCGGTACGACCTGCGCACCGAGACGCTGAAGGCGGAGAAGGAGATCCCCGGAGCCGGCTACCACGGGCAGTTCCCCTATTCCTGGGGCGGCTACACCGACATCGACCTGGCCGTGGACGAGACAGGCCTCTGGGTCATCTACAGCACCGAGGCGGCCAAAGGCGCCATCGTCCTCTCCAAGCTGAACCCCGAGACACTGGAGCTCGAACAGACCTGGGAGACCAATATCCGAAAGCAGTCCGTCGCCAACGCCTTCATCATCTGTGGCACCTTGTACACGGTCAGCAGCTACTCCTCGCCCGACGCTACTGTCAACTTCGCCTACAACACGGGCACCGGGAGCAGCAAGGCTCTGACTGTCCCGTTCAAGAACCGCTACAAGTACAGCAGCATGATCGACTACAACCCCCTGGAGAGGAAGCTCTTTGCCTGGGACAACTTCAACATGGTCTCCTATGACATCAAGCTCTCCCAGATGTGAAAAGCTGCCAAGCTGTCAGAAAAGGCAGAAGGAGATGATGTTCAGGGCTCTTGAAGGGATAGACAGTCAGCCAAGGCCCACACAGCTTTCCTCTGCTCTCCAAGCTTGCATTAACCCAGAAGAATGTGCATGGTTACCGGTCCGACTGGGCGGGAAGAGCCATCTGGGGATTGAGAGGATGCCATGTTATCATAGATATTCTTTTCCTCTGTCTGCTCTTAAATGGATATTTAACCAAAGTAGTGTAAGGTTTCTGGTGATTTGAGGCAAAAGCTATAATGTGTAGGCGGTTTCTTCATCAAAACCACAAGACTTTTGATAAATGGGCCTCACTAGCTAAAGAATGTATGTTTGGAGAGGAGGGTGGGAAAAACAGGTTGCCCCACAGGGAACCCAGAGCCAGTGCCTGCCTTGCATGTTGCCTGGTTACCATGAGCTACAATAATAAGCAGCGCTTCTAAAGGAAAAGGGATGGTTCTTATGGCAGCATGAACACGCATCAGATGTGTTTACTGTAGTTGGCGTCTAATGCTTCAGGCAGATCCAGCTGTGTATGACAGAATCTTTGCCCCATGAAATAAAATAATCTTACACAATGTTCTCCTTGAACTTTGTGTGATAGTTTGTGGAAGAGAAGAGTACAGATTCTAACCATCAGATAATTCTTTTGGGTTGGGAGCGGGGATTGCAGGATGCTAAAGTTAGGTAGAGTGTGTGTGTGTGTGTGTGTGTGTGTGTGTGTGTGTTCGTGTGTATGTGTGTGTGTGTACATGTGTGTGTGTGTGTAACTGAAAGGCTTGTGCCTGGTTTTGAGGTCTTGCCCATGATGACACCAGGCAGGCTGCAAAGTTCATTTCTTCCCACCCCCATCTCCTTTTGCTTTTGGTCCTTCTCAAACAATCTTTCCATCTTTTCTCCAACTTACCCTCTTTCACCCTCTTTTCTCCAACTTACCCTCTTTCACCCTAGCTGTATTTTGGTTTTTATCTACTGTCATGGGTATAACTTTCAAAAGCCAAGACGCCAGGTGAGCAGACCTAAGGAATTCAATGACTTCTTTACCCAAATTTAATTCTCTCTTTAAAGGTCTGTCTCCACAGACATCACAATATGAGGTACTGGGGGCTAAGACTTTAACATATGAATATGTGGGAAAGACAATTGAACCCATATCAACTGTGTATTACCACTCTACTCCACTGGTAGCAAACTCTTGAAGACTAGAAAATCCAGAAGTCAGTGCATGAACCCATTCACTTCTAAGCCCCTTTAGCTGCCAGGTGTTGAATAAAAAGTGGAAGGTGAGGAGACACCTTTAGGTGGTGAGTGAGTGGTCACAGAACACACACAGGTGAGGCAAACCCTGCTAGCACAGCCCTGTCCACGTTTCTGTCCTTCCACCAGCTACTGCTTCCAGCTTTGGGATGGAAGAAGAGAGTGAAGAAAGGAGAAACAGAAAGGAGAAGGAAACTCTTAGCTTAGCTTCCAGGACATTAGATACTTCTCCACCGTGGACTGTTCCTTCTGGGGTTTTGTTTGTTTTGCTGGTTCCTCTTTTTAGTCTGTATTAGTCAGGGTTCTCCAAAGACATAGAACCAATAGGAGATACATATTTATAAGTATCAATGTAACACCAGGTCTTCCCTTGTGGCTCAGAGGTTAAAGCATCTGCCTGCAATGTGGGAGACCTGGGTTCGATCTCTGGGTTGGGAAGATCCCCTGGAGAAGGAAATGGCGGCCCACTCCAGTATTCTTGCCTGCAGAATCCCATGGACAGAGGAGCCTGGCGGGCTACAGTCCATGGGGTCACAGAGAGTCGGACACGACTGAGCGACTTCACTTACTCATAAATATATATATATAAAAGAGAGATTTATTATGAGGAATTGGCTCATGCAATTGTAGAGAAGTCCCCTGGTCTGCCCAGGAAAGTTGGTGGCATAATTCAGTCCGAGGGCTTCCCTGGTGGCTCAGAGGCTAAAGCGTCTGCCTGCAATGCAGGAGACCCAGGTTCGATCCCTGGGTTGGGAAGATCCCCAGGGGAAGGGAATAGCAACTCACTCCAGTATTCTTGCCTGGAAAATTCCATGGACAGAGAAGCCTAGTGGGCTACAGTGCATGGAATCACAGAGAGTAGGACATGACTGAGTGATTAACACACACTCAAACCACCATATTTAAAATTGCAACTCACCTGGTGCTTTCCCTGCCACTTCTATTATTACTCTTATCATTTTTTAATTTTTAATTGGAGAATAATTGCTTTACAATGTTGTGTTGGTTTCTGCCATATAACAATGTGAATCAGCCATAGGCATACATATATCCAGGAACCTCCCTTCCATCCCCACCCCATCCCACCCCTCTAGGTTGTCACAGGGCACTGGGTTTAGCTTCCTATGTTATACAGCAGTTTCCCACTAGTTATCTATTTTACACATGGTAGTGTTTATGTTTCAGTGCTACTCTCTAAATTCATCCCACCCTCTCCTTCCTCCACTGTGTCCACAAGTCTGTTTTCTATGTCTGCATGTCTATTCCTACCCTGCAAATAGGTTCATCAGTACTATTTTTTTAGATTCCATATATATGCTTTAATATATGATGTTTGCTTTTCTCTTGCTGACTTATTTAACTCTATATAACAGGTTCTGGTTCCTCCACCTCATTAGAACCGACTCAAATTTTTCCTTTTTATGGCTGAGGAATATTCCATTGAGTATATGTACCGCAACTTCGTTATCCATTCATCCATCAGTGAACATCGAAGTTGCTACCAAGTTCTGGTGATTGTAAATAGTGCTGCAATCAACACTGGGTTACATGCATCTTTTTGAATTATGAGTGTCTCAGAGTATATGCCCAGTAGTAATTGCCCTTATTATTTTTAAATGTCTCTTCCATTATATTTATCATCTCTTAACATATAATTCCATTATTTTTAAATACTTTTTTCCATCTTCTTCCATTGGAACATAAATTCCATGGAGGCAGGTATTATTTTGTTCAATAATATGTCTCTAGAGACATAGAGGGAGAATGCTCAAACTACCGCACAATTGCACTCATCTCACACTCTAGTAAAGTAATGCTCAAAATTCTCCAAGTCAGGCTTCAGCAATATGTGAACCGTGAACTTCCTGATGTTCAAGCTGGTTTTAGAAAAGGCAGAGGAACCAGAGATCAAACTGCCAACATCTGCTAGATCATTGAAAAAGCAAGAGAGTTCCAGAAAAACATCTATTTCTGCTTTATTGACTATGCCAAAGCCTTTGACTGTGTGGTCACAATCATCTGTGGAAAATTCTGAAAGAGATGGGAATACCAGAGCACCTGACCTGCCGCTTGAGAATCTATATGCAGGTCAGGAAGCGACAGTTACAACTGGACATGGAACAACAGACTGGTTCCAAACAGAACAAGGAGTACATCAAGGCTGTATATTGTCACCCTGCTTATTTAACTTATATGCAGAGTACATCATGAGAAATTCTGGGCTGGATGANACACGACTGAGCGACTGAACTGAACTGAACTGAAGGGGCCAGTGCAAGAGGAATACTCTGACCCTCCTTTCTGTCTGACCCTAAAAGCAGGAAATAAACCTCTCGTGTAAAAGGACATCCTTATGGTCAGAGACAGAATTCAAGCTGAGAAGCCTATATAAACAAATGTTGGTGTTTTTTTTTTTTTTTTAAATTTACTACTCGGACCCCAAACTCTGTTTAGATTCTTTAATTGAGCACCCAAAACCTAAATTCATTTGTCCTGTTCACTCCTCACAAATGTATGGTTTCTTGGTCTAAAAAGTATAAAAACCCCCTGCTTTGGTCCCATTTCCATGACAGCTTCACGCACATGAATCAAAATTTGTTTTTCTTTTTCCTGTTCATCTGTCTGGCATCAATTTTATTATTAATCCAGTCGCCAAAACTCAAGAGGGATAGAGGAGGAAATTTCCTCCTCCCCTACAGCACTTGAGGACATTTCTCAGATGTGGACTTGGATGATCAACCTCTTTGATGCTTTCAGACCCCTCACAAGGACTCCCTTGGGAGTCCTTAGAGGTGCTTTGGGGTGTCTTGAGCATGGGATCTGAGCAGTATTCTCTTCCCTAACTAGGTCACTTTGCCCTTGGCTGCTTTTCCAGTTAAGTTTGAAGTTCACTTAAACCTTTGAGGAGCAAATTTTGAAAATGTTGTCCATCAATGTGAAATACAGCCCAGTTCCAGCCCAGAAGACAGGACACAGCTACAAAAGAACATAAAACTATTGTGCCCCAGGCTGAGCTTTGAAAACCCAAACCCCTCAGAGTTCTCTGGAACTCAGATCTTTAAATTCACAGAGGCCTGGACTTTTCACTCATCCAAATTTATTAACAAACATTGGAGACCTGATCACTTAAAAAAAAATTCAAACCCAACTGGCTACCATAACTGTTCTCTAGCACAACAAAAATTGACTAGTGAATATGAACATCAGATACTTGGCTTGAGACCAAAGATCAAGTGCATGAGGAAGGGTAGACGGTGTTCATTGGTGGTTGAAGAAAACTAGGAAAGAAAGAATCAAGATTTGCCAAGACATTCTTCAAAACCAGCCCCAGTGATTTTGCAGAAACTGTTTTCTGTCAAAGGCCAGTTCAAAATGACCGATGTTTTAGGTGCTTAGGAAGTCTTCAGCTGGAGAAGGAGGTGGGGCTGGGGGTACTTTGGGGCTAGCTGCACTCGGAAGGGCTTGTCTGGATTCCACATCTGAGGGTATTTCCCCAGCGTCATCACTTTGCTTGGTAAATTTTTCTTCTCTGGGAGGAAAGGCACACTGAATGTCATTTACATAAAACCGGGATTTTTAAAAAGAAGGAAAAAAGAACACCCAGATCCCAGCCCGTAAAGAGAACATTCAGCATTTTAGATGACATCTTGCCTTACCTAAAATGACATACTCTCTATTTACACTTTGTGTGTCATTTCTTCTCAAAGAGAATTGAACCAACTCCTCTGGTCCCACGGAACCAACGTAGCTGGGGTTCACCCCTACCAGCCAGCTCTCTGCAGTTTCTCTAGGGTAGGCTCTCTCTCTTAAGATTTTATTTGCATCTGGCCACCTGAGTTCGGTCCCTGGGTTGGGAAGATCCCCTGGAGGAGGAAATGGCAACCAACTCCAGTATTCTTGCCTGGAGAATTCCATGGACAGAGGAGCCTGGCAGGCTACAGTCCATGAGTCTTAAAGAGTCGGTCACGACTGAATGACTTCCACTTTCATTCTCTGGCCAGTTCAGCCTAGCTCACTCAGCTCTTCTTTCTGCCTAGACCCCACCCCACCTTGTATACACCCCTTCCCCGCCCCACACCCAGTCTGCTGGGTTCTCCTCCCCTTTTGCTAGAACGTACCATGCATCTCCATTCTACTCAGGGCTGGGCAAACCCTGCCATCAAGGGAATAGGACTGGCCAGTCAAGCGACTGAAGATTCAGATTTAACATTTCCTGGAGTACCTGCTATGGGCTAGGACTTGGAAATTAACCAGAAACTAACTACATTCAGATTCTCAATGGCAGCTCACCCCTACTAGTTTTTTTTTGCTGAGGAAGCTGAGACAGGTGATTCACCAAGGTCATGTGGCCAGTAAAAGACAGAACTGGAATCCAAAATCAGATCTCTCTTGACCACAAGCTCAGTGCTGCATCTCCCAGTCATAGCTGCTCCCTAATGTTGCTGAGGGGTGTGGGGTAATGGGGGAGGGGTAACAGGGAAGGAAGCCAGGAGAGGCCCCAGAACTGTGAAACCTCTTTCTTCTTGAGTGGATGTTAAAGCATAGTGACCACAACCCCCTGGAAACAGAGCCCACTCTCATGGTCTAATCAGTCACATCAAATTTGCCATGTAACCTCATCAGTAAAATGTAACACCTCCATGATAGGGGGTATTGCTCAGTCATGTCTGACTCTTTGTGACCCCAGGGACCATAGCCTACCAGGCTCCTCTGTCCATGGGATTCCCAGGCAAGGATACTGGAGTGGGTTGCCATTTCCTTCTTTAGGGGATCTTCCCAACCCAGAGACTGAACCTGCATCTCCCGTTTGGCAGGTGGATTCTTTACCACTGCACCATCTGAGAAGCCCTTAACACTTCCATATGTATGATAACTAAGAAATTGTACATGATTTTTAAAATCAATTCACTAAAATCTTACATTCCAATAAACACTGAAGTCAAGAAGCACTGTGAACAAACTGGATGGAGGTCCCTATTTCAAATTTTTTACTTTTGGCCAAATTTTTCAGGTTTTATAAAATCACCATTTTTAAGCTCATACTATATCCATAGAGCTCAAAAGTGTCAGCTCTGCCGATTGTTGTTTACCCATATTTGAATTATTAGAATTATTTCAACTCAGGTTTCTTGGCAGAAATTTATGTTAGGCCACTTGTCTCTACTGAGTGTTACATTCATTGAGCCTAGATGCTATAACTTTAAAACCACAGAAACCACCCAGACGAACTGCAACATGTTAGCATGTGCTACAAGTGAGTAAAGCAGGCCAATAGAGCTGGACTTCCTCCAGCTTTTTAATCTCCCATCGGGATAGTCTCAGAATCTACACGTGACCTCCTGACACACAGCAGAGGTACAGCATCAAGTCAAGTCAAACATCAATTTCAAAAGAGCTCAGTTTTCACAGAAATTGGAGTCCTAATGTTTTTGTTACAAACCTTTATATATGAGATGTCTTGGGCATCCTGCTGGGTCTGGGGATTTCGGACCAGAGAGAAGACAGAACAGCCTACTGTGGACATTGTAGGCTTGCCAGATTTAGCAAAGTAAAACATAGGTTGTCCAGGTAAATTTCAGATAAACAACTAACATTTTTTACTGTATCTGATGTGTGTGCTCAGTTGTATCCAACTCTTTGTGACCCCATGGAGTATATAGCCCACAAGGCTCCTCTGTCCACGAGATTTCCCAGGCAAGAATACTGGAGTGGTTTGCCATTTCCTCCTCCAGGTGATCTTTCTAACCCAGGAATTGAACCCATGTCTCCTCCATTGGCAGGAGGATTCTTTACCACTGAGTCACCTGAGAGTTCCCTTCTTACTGTAAGTATATCACAAATCACACGGATTAACTTAGACCAAAAGAACTCCTATTGTTCACCTAAAATTCAAATTTAACTAGGCATCCTGTATTTTATCCACCCGACCATACTATCCGGGGAAGACATCAGATGGTGGACTTTTTGAGAACTCCAACATGCAGCTCAGGTGGCTAGCTACTTCAAGGCAGGCAAACTCTCTTCTGTGGGCCAGACAATCCGCTGAGGTCTCCCCTATCTAAGGGTGTGCTAGCCCAGTCCTGAGCATCAGGCGTAGAGTGGTGAAGGAGACAAATAGTTCTTGCCTTACAGGGAGCTGACCATCTACTTGGGAGAGAAAGAGCTTCCTGGAATCCAAGCTGTCCCCAGATCTTGCAGCAACATACATTTTTATACTGGGAGGGCACATCAAAACTTCAGAGTTGTCAAAGTGATCCTCACCCCTCAGTCAAGAGCCACCGATCTGAAATCCATCCCAGTACCCTTATCATTGTCTACTGAAGGACCACATGAAAAAGGTCTGCTTCCCACTGTGGGTGACAAAATGTTTTCTCATCCATAAAGTCTGCCCTGCTGCAATGGATGGATGCCTTTACATAACCTGAATCTAGAGGCAGTCCTTGGCCCTCGGTGGGCATCAGCGTGTGTGCTCCATCCCAGCCCCCACCACAGATCCTGGGAGTACCTCTTGGTCATGGTGATCCTGCGTCTCATCACCTCGGAGGCCAGGTCTCTGTAGGGGAGGTTAATGCTGTAGCCCGTGGAGCCTTTCCCAGCCATGGCTTTGCACTCAGAGGGTTGAGATTCACCGGCACCCGCGAATCTAAAACAAAAGCACCAGGAAACCTGCTTCAGGGGTCGAAATGGCTGTGTCTGGGTCCAGCATGGCAGGGTTTGCAGAGGACTCTCCCTGCCTGTTTTCTCAGTGGGTTCTCCCACAGCCCACCCCTCTCCCACTCCCTGCCCCACCCCTGTCCTGAGGCAGATATCTTCCCATTCCAATGCCTGCCCTGGGGAAGAGCCAGCTCTCCCCACAATTAGATACAGCCGGTAATATTACCCCAGTCTGGGGATATGGAAACCGAGGGCAGCTATGGCGCCCCCCAGGGAACAGCTGAGGAAACAGAGGCCCAGAGAGGTAGACTGTCTTTCCCGGGGTTGCACAGCTGGGCCCTGTCCTGGCTGCTTCCCCTGTCGCGGGCACCACTCCCTCACAGCCCTTGCCTCACAGGGCTGTTTGGCATCACTGAGGCCCACAGAGCCCTCTTCCTGGAACACTTCTAAAGAACAGGAAGCGGGGGCTTCTCTGGTGACTCAGTGGCAAAGAATCCGCCTGCCAATGCAGGAGACACGGGTTTGATCCCTGATCGGGAACATCCCACATACCGCGGAGCAACTGAGTTTGTGCTCCACAGCCATGGGCGCCAGCGACCCCTAGAGGTGGTGCTCCGCAACAAGCGAAGCCGCTGCGACGCGAAGCCCACACACAGCGAGAAAGCAGCGCTCTCAGCAACGAAGGCCCAGCACAGCCGGACAAAAGGGACACGGCGTTGACAAGGCTACTTGTTCAAAGGCACTGGAGGCTTGATATTGAGAAGAGAAACAGCAGCAGTCGGAGCTCTTACGAGTCAGACATTGTGGGATATCCTTTTACAGTATCTCATTTGATAACCACAGTGACTGCAATATAGGTTATTATGATTTTTACTGAAGCGATTGGTGGGGAAACAGCAACAGAGCAGTTAGGCAGCCTCCCCAGGGGCACAGAGCACAGTCCGAACCTAAGGTCAGGCTGGCTTCAAAGACAACACTGCAGAGCCAGGCGACTCTCCAGTTCTGCCTCAGTGCCAAGCCACTTCCAAGGAGTGAGAAGTGAATCTCCATTCCTGGACACCCGGTCACACTCTTGAGGTGACATGCTGTTCTCAGAAGAGGAGTTGCAAGGGCCTGAACTCACCAGCCTGACGTTCCGTCTGCAATCTGTTCTCAGGAGAAAGCCCAACAGACTCACCTTTGATGTCAAATCAGCTCACAATATGACCCCTTCCATACCTCAGCTCATGGTCTTTAAAGAAACACCCTTATTCCGCACAGACTCTGTTCCCACACATCAGTTACTCCACAGCCTCCGTGAAGGAAAAGGCCCAAACCAGCTCACTGCTGCAAACTGCCTCCTGGACCTTTTTAACCTCTTGTAGTCAATCTTTCTCAGCAGCTTGTGTTAGTAGATTGATTTGTGCCCTTCAAAGGTAACAGCTGACACAGGTGTTCTCTGTGACCTTGATGAGAAATCCACCAAAGATGTTGCAGGGAGGAGACGGGTTTTGAATGCAGAACAGGGGAAGGGACTTCAGCCACATGTGCAATGAGGAAGCACAGAGGCCAGAAAGCATTACATCTCAACCTGTTACCTATTGACGTTTTAAAATAATTCATGTCCTCCCCTCCTCCCAGCAGCATCATGATTGATTTCCCCTCCTTCCTGATGACTCAGCACTTCTGCTGAGGTGGTAGGTGCTTTGGCTTTCAAATAAAAGGGGTTGATTGATTTCATGACTCTCAATTTTGAGCCAAATGATATTGAGCAAGTAATTTTAGCTTTTATGAGGCTAGGTTTTTCTACCTGTAAAAGAGGAGTAATATTCATGCAGCACTATTCATAATAACCAAGACATGGAAGCAACCTAAAGGCCCGCCGACAGGGAACGGATAAAGATGGGCGCGCGCGTGCACACACACACAATGGAATACTATTTAGCCACAGAGAAGAATGAAATAATGCCATTTGCAGCAACATGGATGGACATAGAGATGGCCACACTAAGTCAGGCAGACAAAGATAAATACCATATGATATCACTCCAATCTCAGATATGACACGAATGAACCCGTCTACGAAACAGACTCACAGACTGTGGTTGCCAAGCGGGAGAAGGATGAGGAGCGAGGGGTCTGGAGTTTGGGGTTAGCAGACACAAACCACTGTGTAATATAAACAATGGATAAACAATGAAGTCCTATTGTATAGCATATGAAACTATATTCGATATCTTCTGATAAAACATAATGGAAAAGGACTGAATCACTTCACTGTATTGCAGAAATTAACACTATAAATCAAGTATATTGCAGTTACAATAAAGAAGCAACACTCTCTCCCAGGGCAGTTGTGGATTGAGAAAATATTTGTAAAAATCCCTAATTTAACCCTGTTTTGGTCTTAAGTATTTAAACGCATGTCTATATAAACATATCTGTATATGTGTGTGTGTGTGTGTATATATATATATATATATATAACCCAGGATGAATATGAACATATATGTATACTGCCCCTCATGTACTACCATGAATGTAAGCTTTTTCTCACAAACCCTCACAAATTCCTCATAAATTTAATGACTATAGTTTCCCACTCACAAAATAGAACACGAGAATGTGTATTCTCTGTAACATAATAGAAAGATGTACAACTATCAATATTATTACTAACTTTACAACAAGGGCACTGAAACTTCTCTTAGGCTCCCTTAGTTGTGTGGAACATAGACCAAGTGTATCTCTCAGCCTTGCAAATAGCTGAGAAGTGAAAAAGAAGGGGAATGCAGAGTTTCAAAGAATAGCAAGGAGAAATAAGAAAGCCTCAAGTGAACAATGCAGAGAAATAGAGGAAAACAATGTAATGGGAAAGACTACAGAGCTTTTCAAGAAAATTACAGATACTAAGGGAACATTTCTTGCAAAGATGGGTACAATAAATCACAGAAATGGCAAGGATCTAACAGAAGAAGAGAGTAAGAGATGGAAAGAATATACAGAACTGTACAAAAAAGGTCTTAATGACCTGGATAACCATGATGGTGTGATCACTCACCTAGAGCATGTGGAGTGAGTGTGAAGTCCACACACACACTTCCTGGAGTGTGAAGGCAAACAGGCCTTAGGAAACATTACTATGACCAAAGCTAGTAGAGGTGATGAAATTCCAGCTGAGCTATTTCTAATTCTAAAAGATGATGTTGTTAAAGTTCTTCACTCAATATGCCAGCAAATTTGGAAAACTCAGCAATGGCCACAAGACTGAGGTCAGTTTTCATTCCAATGCCAAAGAAAGGCAAGGCCAAAGAACGTTCAAACTACCCCACAATCGCACTCATCTCACATGCTAGCAAAGTAATGCTCAAAATTCTCCAAGCTAGGCTTCAACAGTATGTGAACCAAGAACTTCCAGATGTTCATGCTGGATTTAGAAAAGGCAGAGAAACTAGAGATCAAATTGCCAACATCTGTTGGATCACACAAAAAGCAAGAAAATTCCAGAAAAACATCTACTTCTGCTTCATTGACTACCCTAAAGCCTTTGTGTGGATCACAACAAACTGGAAAGTTCTTAAACAGATGGGAATATCAGATCACCTTACTTACCTCCTGAGAAACTTGTATGCCAGTCAAGAAGCAACAGTTAGAACCGAAGGTGGAACAGACTGATTCAAAATTGGGAAAGGAGTACTTCAAGGCTGTGTATTGTCACCCTGCTTATTTAACTTAAATGCAGAGAACATTATGCAAAATGTCTGGCTGGCTGAAGTGCAAACTGGAATCAAGACTGCTTGGAGAAATATCAACTGCAGATATGCAGATCAGTTCAGCCATGGCTCGCTTTGCGACCCCATGGACTGCAGCACACCAGTCTTCCCTGTCCATCACCAACTCCTAAAACTTGACAAACTCATGTCCATCCAGTCGGTGATTCCATCCAACCATCTCATCCTCTATCGTCCTCTTCTCCTACTGCCTTTTATCTTTCCCAGTATTAGGGTCTTTTCCAATTAATCAGTTCTTCATGTCAGGTAGCCAAAATATTGCAGATACTATCCTAATGGCAGAAAGTGAAGAGGAATTCAAGACCCTCTGGATGAAGGTGAAAGAGGAGAGTGAAAAAGCTGGCTTAAAACTCAACATTCAAAAAACGAACATCATGGCATCTGGTCCCATTACTTCATGGCCAAAAAATGGGGGAAAAACGGCAACCATGGCAGACTTTATTTTCCTGGGCTTACAAAATCACTGCAGATGGTGACTGCAGCCATGAAATTAAGACGCTTGCTTCTTGGAAGAAAAGCTATGATAAACCTAGATAGTGTATTAAAAAGTAGAGACATCACTTGGCCAACAAAGATCCTATAGTCAAAGCTATGGTTTTTCCAGTAGTCTTGTATGGATTTAAGAGTTGGACCTTAAAGGAGGCTGAGCACTGGACTGATGCTTTCAAACTGTGGTGCTTGAGAGTCCCTTGGACAGCAAGGACATCAAACTAGTCAATACTAGAGGAGATCAGTCCTGAATATTCATTGAAAGGACTGATGATGACACTCCAATACTTTCACCACCCGATGGGTAGAGCTAACTCATTGGGTAAGATCCTGAGCTGACAAAGACTAAAGGCAGAAGTGGGTGACAAGAGGATGAGACAGTTGGATGGCATCACCAACTCAATGAATAGGAGTTTGAGCAACTCCAAGGATAATAAGGACAGTGAAGTCTGGCGTGTCCCGGTGCATATGGTCACAGAGTTGGACATGACTTACTGACTGAACGCTACCAAGACTAAGTTATAAAAAGATCATGGCTTCTGCCTTGGGTGCTTTTTTGGGATATTCCTGGAATACACAGGAGTACCCATGTGCCTTTAACTATGGTTAAGAAAGTGACTGCTTTGTGTGGGAGGCCCACTTAGCCATTCTATTCTCCCAAATTATACCTCAATGTACCTTTGGCAGGAAGGTTAAAAAAAAAAAAAAGCAGCACCTGAACCACTGGGAGGCTGAGGAAGAAAAGTTGGTAATATCTATGAGTAGTTGTTTTCCCCCTGAGATTTGAAATTGAACACCCCCTATTGGCAAGGGCTTCCCAGGTGGTTTAAGTGGTATAAAGAACACACCTGCCAATGCAGGAGACTTGGAAAGTGGTTTTGATTCCTGGGTTGTGAAAATCCCCTGGAGTAGGAAATGGCAACTCACTCCAGTATTCTTGCCCTGAGAATCCCCTGGACAGGGGATCCTAGTAGGCTACAGTTCCCAGGAGGCCACGAATAGTTGGACACAACTGAGCACATCTCTTGGCAAAAAAGAGAAGGAATACATTGATCCATCCCCTTTCTCTCTACATCTTCCTTGAACCTAGGACTTTCTTATCTGAAATCTCAAGCCTGATTAATGAAACTTCCTTCCTTTAATTCTCCACTGAATACTAATGCATTTGGGAGCTCCCTTTTCATTTCAGATAAATAAATTGACTTTACTTTTTTTGCTCAGCAAACAGTAAGACCAAAATTTACATATAAATCTACTTATTAGCTAGCGTGTCAATAAATCAATTAGTATTACCCAAATAATTTTAGAAGGTTTTAACCATACAATCAAGTTAAGCAGTAGGGTCATATATAGGCAGGGGGAAAACAGAGTGACTGGAAAATGGTCCCAGGAAATAGAGGTCAGGTTCAGTGATGGCAACACGCAAGATTTCAAGCCACCACTATATTATACTCAGGTAAGAACCGTCTTCTACATTCCCAGCACCTGACACATATATGTACTTGTTCAATTGACTAAATTATATCAAAGCCTCATCTCTTGCTTAAACTCTAGTTCAGGTAAAATATCATTCTCCTTTGATATTTCTCTGTCCAGGAAAATGTGTGTGCTTTTGACAATAATTCTTTGGAGTAATTCTATGTTGGAACATGGAGTACACTAGTGAGTCTTACCCAAGCTTTACTAAGATTTATTCTGGGTCTTTCCATTTCCAGCCAGAAGAATGGTGATTCTATCGTCTACATTCAGTAGTTTACAACAGCAAGAAAGACGACTCTCCTCTCCCTTGACAGACTGTTTTCAAATGAACATCGCTACCTTGAGAACCGGGGCCATAAATACTATCCTCAAAAGACAGTCTTATTTTGACTGAATAAGCTTCATAGTTCTTCAAAGTCAGAAATCGAGTTTTAGGGTAGTACTTTTTCCCCCTAGAGCATAATGTACTCTTACTTCAGATTTTAGGAATTGATAGGAAGCTCCAAGACTCATTATTTAGAGAATACTTTATTAGTTTCTGTAATCAAACCCATGTAGATAAGACCTTACATATTTAATACAGTGTGTTACCCCTGTACAAATGGAAAAAATTATGTTTAACGTTTCTAGACCAATATGGCTGTTAATTTCTGTACAATGCCAACCCAACACGGTACAACTGGGATACTTTTTCCAAAGTTGACAGCACAGCTAAAGTTTCCAAAAATTCAAATTATATATATATATATGTATATATATATAGATTTATTTATTTATATAAAAAGACCAATAGCAGTATGTTATGCATCAATAGCAGCAACAGCTTTTCCAAGTTCTGCAGTCATCTGAACAAAATTATAGAGACATCCAGCACACTCCATTAAAAGAAAAAAGTAAAAAAACAAAACCTCAGAAAACAGCAAAGTTCTGTTACTGTTGTGGTACCTGGCACCATTTTTTTTTTTAATTACGTTTCTCAATCATCATCTGGAAAGAAAACATTCTAGAATAACGTCATTAAAAACAGATCTGATAAAGCACGGTCACTACTACATATCATAAAGCAGGTACAAGATATTTTACATTCACAGAGGTATGATACAGTACTGTCCTACATCTATAATAGTAGAGGATATAATTAAAAAGGCATTATTTGAGACTTGATTCTACTTTTCCAGCAGAGGGCCCAAAGGATGGTTATGACACAGCTCTGGTACAGAAATGCACCTTCTTAGATAGGACTTCCTTTCTTTATTGGCATAGTTCTAGGTACACACTGATCTTCATGAACATCAGCTAAAAACCGTTTAAAAAAATAAACAAAAACCAACCATTGGATTCATACAAAGATGACTGAAGAGAGGCAAGCAGGACTCAACCTAAGTAGCATTTAACCAACTCTGTCATGTCTGAATGGTTTAGAGCTTCATGGAAGAAAAGGAGATGCCAAGTAGCACTTCAAAGCTTTGGGCCACAACCAAAACACAGCATTGTTTCAAACAGAAGCAGTAGCCAAACACTGCCCACTTGGATATGTTCAAGGATGTTGATGTCAGTATTTCATCATCTGCTCACTCATCCAGGAAGAAGGGGAGATCACTTACTGTACTTTGTGTTCAACTCAATCACCATGTTACAAAAATAGCAAGCTGCCATAATAAAAAATAAGGCTCCTCTATCCAGCACCAGTTATCTTCTGTTCTTCACCACCAAGCCCATAAATGCTATAACCATATTCCAAGAACATGAGGGAGCACAGAAACCACATCTGATGTCTTAGCTGGGATCATCACATTGTTCAGGCTGAGCTATTCTTCTGTGGTGTTATTTGCCTCATATTTCTGATGTTTCATCTAACCATAAGGATTTTAGTTCTACATTATATGCACTCAAGGAATGTGTGCACGTATTCATGTACAAATTCTGACTGAAGACGCATGGCCGTCAACAGAGTGCATGTCATACAGTAGGTGTAAGCTGGCAAAGCCTCATTTTACTGGTGCAGCAGCTGTGTGTCAGTGTAAATTGCTCCTATGTCCCTTGCACACCTCCAAGCTCTGGACAGGATAATGTCAGAGGCCACTTAACCCCTTTGGCTGACGGCATTGTCTTAACTTCATTCTCCCTCTTTCCCCTCTCCCTTCCCCTACCCTCTGCAATAACCCACAGACTTTAAGATTTTGTTTCTTCGGTTTTGATCGCCTGAGGTTTGATTGGTCCAGTTCTAATAGGTTTGGTGGCTATGGTGGGTGCAGGGGGTGGCTTTTCTTCTACTTTTTCCTGACAGACACCAGGAGGGTCGGTCAGGGTTTCAGGAGGTTTACTTGAGTCACTGTCCACTTTCTGGGCTTTGCCTCCTATCTGTTTGTTCTGTTGCTGTTCAGAGAAGAACCGTTGCGTGGACTGAAGAACCTCTGCTCTCTGCTTTGCCTTAAAAAATGAGAAACAACAACTGAAAATGCTGCAGCATAACCAAAGCCTGTCAATCAATCTTAGTTCCAATTTTTTTTACCAATCACAAATCAGTTTTCCCCACGTTGGTTTGGCCCCAAAGTACCTCATTGATCTGTCAGCTTTTAATGGATAGATTTCTTCCTATTTTTGAAAACATTCCATGTGATTCAAAACAAAACAAAACAAAACAAAAAACTGAAAAGAATAGGACCACCTCCCACCATCTTTCCAGAGTTTGCCCTTGTAAAAAAACAATAAAATATAAATTGCTGTTGGTTTGTATCTTTTCTGTAAAAAACTTATTGATATCAAATTTTGTTTAGGGAGCCTGCTTGCAAATTTGAAAACATATAAATATAATACTTATAACTTCTATTTATCAATATGTGGTCTACAATAAAATGAAAAGGAAGCACTTATATTGTGGCATTACCAACACCTAGGACCAAATGTCTTGTGGCTGAGTCCTCTTCCCACAGCTCTCTTCTGCAGGGGAAGAGCATCAGAAATTAGTAACTACAACTTCACTTGATCACTAAGTTCTGATAGCTCCTACCACATTCTGAGCTGGTAAAATAATTTCCTAGTTTTATTGACGCTGTGCCCCCAAAGAATATACTTACGTCAATCTGTAAATTATACCACCATAACATACACAATTAAGACTAAAGTTTCTACACCTCTTGCATATAACAAAAGCTCTTCATGTTCTACAGGTAACCTGTACTATTCAAAGATCTGAAGCAATTTCATGTCATCTGTATCCTTTTCCACCCCATTATTAAGCTCTAATGTAGTTTCCAACATGCGAATGTAGGAAAATCAAGTGGCAAGGAGGCAATAGAACTGGAAACCAAGGCCAAATGGTTTCCACAGATTTCTACACATATAGTATTTTTAATAGTTACAAATGGATGGAAATTCTAGGTACGCAGCCTTAATAAAAGTAGGTAACATTCAACAAGTGTTTCACTGCAGGGCAATCTTTAAATCTGATTACTCAGGATCATAAACAAGGGACATCAACCCAGAAAGAAACTTTACTGAATCAACTGTATTTTCTAATAGGATTGTCCTAAACATATTTCTAATTCAGAATAAAGTGTGACTATGGACATTTCCCATTTGAAAGCAGTAAGCTTTTTTTTTGTTCTCATCTTGCCTGATATATATAGTGACAAAACTGGCAGAAGTACTAAGACTTCAAAAGTCAAGTCTAAGTAAATATAGAAACAGAAACAAATCATTCAGCTAGCTGTCCTGGCAGACAGGTTAGGTTTAAGCTGCAAGGACTGTCCCCACACAGACTCCTCAAGGCACCCTTCTGCGTTTAGCAAACCGCATGTTTATCAGTGCCTTTTATCATGAAGGATCCCAAAGTGCTTTTTGAGTTCTTCATCTACAACTACACAATCAGTTGTGGAATACGGATGCCTCAGATGGCAGGCAGAAAAAAAAAAAAAAAGATATGAAACCAGTTTGAGAAGAAAACTATACTTGAATGCTTGGATGACTCATGAAGGAGGAAAAATCAAGATAACATGCCTTACCCATTCCAGAGTTTTCACATAACAATGATTTATATCTTGGGATGGGGTAGGGGTGGGAAGGGAAGAAAAAACAAAAAGAAAGAAAATGGGGAAGCCTGTAATAATTCATATTACTTATTTGCTCTTCCCAAAAAATATAGCAGCTAAACTCAGATCTCAAACATTTATTCTATAAACAATTCATTTGGCCAGAGTTTAAAATGTTAACTTGCTTGCTGACTATAGTCGCAAAAACAAGAAACAAACAAAAAACAAAAACATAAAAAGGAAAAAGAAAAGTGTGTGTGTGTGTGTGTGTGTGTGTGTGTGTGGGGTGGGGGGGAGTAGGAAGAAAAAAAATTAAATTAAAAAAAGGAGGTGGGGATGAACAAAAGTAGTTAGTCTGGTTAAGTCTGCTAAGACAACGAATGCCTGGATATGCAGTTATGGGTCCAGAGGCATCTTAAGACATGGTTCAGAGACAGATTCGTGCTCTGTTGGCTGTTAACACTGTACTAACCTTCATGTCTTGTTCAGCCTTCAACGCAGCCTGGGCCTGATTACCTCTGACTCCAGATAGTGATCCACAAGGACCCCTGGCTACATGTGGCAAACGAGCATGGCTCATGAGGCCTGTGGTCAGCGGAGGAGGCATCTGACTGGCCAGTGCCATTGGTGGCCTCTGAACAGGCGCTGGGAAGGTGTTAGTATGTGGGGCTCTTACCAATGGAGGGACCAGGTTAGGTTGAGAGAGAATCTGAGTGAAAAAAACAAAACATACAACATTGAACTGTTACCAAAAAAAAATTGCCAACTAGACTAGGTTGGCTTATCCCAGAGTAAATCTGTGCCCAATTCTGCCAGTGAAAGGAAGTGTATGGGTTTGTGCCACTCTATTATAGGACCAAGAAGAAAGATTCTCCATGCTTGGAGAATCTGACAAAAATTAGGCAAAGCATGCTATGGCACTTCAGCTGGTTCTAGCATTTCAGCTACAAATTCTGAAGGGAAAATAGAAAAGCTATTAAATAGGATATCTTTTTAAAAAGATATAACTGCAGAAAAGGCACATATACCAAATATAATCTGAAGATAAATGAAAATAGTACTAATCAACAAATATATGAGAGTTCTTATCAACTTCAGTTAGTCCTTCCAAATGATTAGCGAAGGGAAGAGAAGCCAACGTGTTTACACAAATATTAGAATGTCTTTTAGAATTTCCATATCAATTGCATATAGTTGCCTGTAGAAAACAAAAACCAACCCCCACCCTCCACCAACTTTAAAACTAGAAAATGTTAAGCACTGGGACCCTTCTTTGAAAAGTCAGCTTCTTCAAAAGATAAAGGGTTTGGGACGGAAATAAATTTTTAGAGCTGTGTGGGGAATCTTTTGACTATATTTCAATTGTCTGCTTTAGAACTATATGGTTACTACTTGTGTCTAGCTAACAATTGTACAGAATATATTTGAATGTCATAAATTTACTAATAACTGTTTTTAAACTGGTTATAATATGGCAGGATTATAAAGTCAGAGAATTAGCCAGATTAGCAATCACTTGCAAGCAAGTAATACTCATTTCTCATTTGTATCTGCCCACCTGGGGTGCAAACTGTGTAGGAAATGGTTGTGTCATTCTCACAGTGGCAGGGGCTGACTGGAACTGCTTCTGATAGACAATGCTGTTCATTTTGCTGGACTGGCTGTTCGGACTTGTGGAAGTAGCCCTTGGAAAGAAGCCATCACTGGTCAGTAACAGTAGTGCCATATAAGTAATGCTGTTAGATTTTTAGAGACATTGCTTTTGGTAGATTCATCATACTTGGCAGTTGATGAAAATTTACTGGAGTTACCAAACATTATGCTGGGAATGGAAGTGCAGATGTGAGAAAGCATACTA
The DNA here is from genome assembly GCA_006410875.1 of Neotragus pygmaeus. NCBI lineage: Eukaryota > Metazoa > Chordata > Mammalia > Artiodactyla > Bovidae > Neotragus > Neotragus pygmaeus. The sequence continues at coordinate 84,508 of SJYV01034210.1, read as the reverse complement.
GCTTGATTTTCCCAGGGTTAATTTTTTTCCCCCTTAAAATAAAGAGTATAACAAATACATTCCTTATTATTATTAAGCTTAAATAATAGCTTAACACTGTGGGTAAAACTATGAGAATGTCTTATGCTTATTATAGGAAAAGTGACATATTAAGTATCTAAGAGAAACATGGTACTCAGTTGTTTGGAAATTCTATAAGCAAATTTAAATGCCCATTTTACCGGAAAGGACTAGATGTTGGTGTGGTACTTCTGCCACTGATTGGAGGAGTGCCTGGTTTTATATCAATGCCACTTCCAAAGGCTTTTAGTTCCATTTCAGACATCTGAGGAAGAGCATAAAGTAAACTTAACATTTTTGCAATTCCATAAATTAAAGTGCCGTGTTTAGTATTTTTTCTATAATTTCATCTGGCACAGAGCAAAGAACCTTATAGTGAGTGGATAAAAAAATAAGTATACTGAGCCTGATATTTTTTGGGGAGTGAAAGAAGCTGATGGACTTGATTCTTATAGACTACACAGATACATAAATCTAAACTCATGGCCTTAAATTCTCAAAAAAACTGCACACATTTCTCTTTACTTACTTTTCCTGTGGTTGCAATCATGCTATGCTGTGTTCCAGCAGGGATCAATCCCCTGAAAGGCTGGCTTACTTGTGCAGTACGACTCATGCTCTGGGCCTGTGCTTGTGGGGCAGTATGCTGTAATGGGGGCTGAAGAGTCTGAGGCAGGGCAATTAAAGGCTGCCCCGTAGATCCAAAATTAGGCAAAGAAAGCTGGGATGCTGGTAAAGGTACTGTAACCTAGAAAATAAGCAAACAGAAACTGCAGCAATTTGCTTAATCTGTTGTATGTATATCCCTTTAACTATATACATGACTCTTCAAATATTTTTGAGTAAGATTTTAAACAGAATACTTCAATCTATTAATATATTTCACATGTAAATATCTTGATTAGTGACTACCTCCATTCTTTTATTAAATGTGCAACAATAAAACAGATTAGCAGTAGAGAAACTCTGTATGAAATAATTATGACTGTCTTTGAATCCACAATACGTCTTAATAACCCCAGAATACAATAAAATCATGAACATACACTTTAAGAAAGTAGTTACAACTTTCATTTTTACAATAGACATTTTTTTATTATTTTAAGGTATAGTAAAAAATGAGCTTTTACCAAAAAAAGTATTTCTGGTGTCATACAAATAGTATTTAATTTGAATGTCAATACGGTAATATTTTCTTAATTTCCTCCCTTAAAATAGCTCTGAGAAAATGACTAGTGGTTTGCCTCTCCCCTCCAGCCCTCCACCAACTTTTTAAAGAGTAAGCTGATTTATGAGATTGTCAGAAGACAGTTTCATAAACATATATACATTTCACTGAAAATTATTATTACATTCATATACTTAAGAAATGTTTTTGTTATTTTCACTCATACTCTGCTACCCAGTCCTATGTATTATATTAACCGGTGTGGGTGGTCTTCAGGGTCTTCCTTCACCTCTAGCATGGATGGGTAAAACATTTATCACACTTACATGTAACTGCATGTCCTGGACAATGGTTTTCAAATCTTTAGACTTGTGGACTCTTTTGTTAAAATAATTGATGATATAAAAATCCATTTTAGGGACTTCTCTGGTGAACCAGTGGCTAGGACTCCACACTCCCAATGCAGGGGCCTAGGTTTGACACCTGGTCAGGGAACTAGATCTTACATGTCAAACCTCAGATCCTGCATGCCACAAAAAAGACCTTGTGTGCCGCGACTGATATGAAATAAGTGTTAATAAATAAATAAAAAGAAGTCCCCTTTAAAAAGAGGTAAAGAGCATTACTGATTTTATGGGAAGTGGGGGTGAGAAGAGGGGTGGTATAAGACTGAAACATGTCCCACTACCAATGGACCCCAGAGAATTCCTAAATTTCTCAGGAAAAAAGCCCGAGGCCACTGGACCATCTCCCCATCGTGGTTCTATTTTAATCCCCCAACAACGACAAAAGCAACAGCAACAACAATAATAATAAAGAAAATTGAGGAAATTTACCATGCCATAGTTTACCTGCTGGAGAGCACTTGGTGACTGGGCAGTGTTATAAAAATTTGTCTGACCAGGCTGTTGTACTTGTCCAGAATAAAGATTTGAAGCCTGGGTAAGATTCGCTCTAGCCTAGAAAATATTTTGTAAGAAGTAAGATTGAAATACTTTCCAATTCAGATATCAAAAGGTTATGACTTCACAATAATCTCAATGAATCTTATTGGCATTAGACAGAAAGGAAGATCTTGTTTTTTCATTGTGTCTTTTAACATTTTTTTTCTTTCAAAACTTTCTTAAATAATTTGCTGAATAGGAATACAAATACAGTGCGTGATTCTACCTCTTGCCTTACCTGGAGAAGATGTGTATCGATCAGTTGAGAACCTCCTAGTCCTGATGCCTGACCCAGCTGATGTTCATACAATATGGGAATAGGTTGAGTATTTGAAGTTTGTTGGAAGGCAAGACCTGACTGTGCTTTGGCGAGTTCCTGGTGTTGGACAGCTGGAAAGTTGTGGATGGCAGTACCAGAAAGGACCATAGATGGCTGGGACAGACTGCTTTGCATAAAGGCTGGCTGAGATCTACAGAAATATTAAAGAGAAAGGCATGTTTTAATCTGGACTCTTAAGAATGACTATCTCAAATGACCAAATACTCTACTTAGCATAACTAAAGAGGTAGAGAATACAGACAGTGTCTAAAGCACTTGTTTCAAGATTTATTGAGCCCTATATACAGTAAAGCTCTGCATGTTAAACTTCTGGGAAAAGGCTTATTATTACTCTTGCTGAGAAAATGCTAAAGATTTTCTTCTCTTTAACAATGAGAATAATTCTATTTTCCTATGTTCATTAGCAAGCTCAGAACCAAATCTGTTGTTTTTCTCTGGTATTATCAGTCTATTCAAATTTATAGCACCAACAGTTCTGTTTTTAATATCTGTATTTCATTACAGATAAAACATACATAGTATACATGTATAAACATACATATATTTCAAGACCTCTATGGAATAAAGCAGAGCAGTAGTTAACAACAGGAGCACCTACAAAATTCTGTTTTGTTAATTGAAGCATAACGGACTCATAACATTACACTAGTTTCAGGTGTACAATGTAATGATTTGGTATTCATACATATGCAAAAAAACCACCACAATGAGTCTAGTTAACATCAGTCACTACACATAGTGGCACATTTTTTTTTTTCTTGTGATGAGAAACTTTTTTAAGATCTATTCTCTTAGCAGTGTTCAAATATGCAAAACAGTATTATGATCAAAGGGTATATGACTCCCTTATAAAGGGGATGTAATGTACAACATGGTGACTTAAGTAGCCATTTGTCACAATTACATAGATATTTACATATACACACACACACATTACATATTACATATATACTTAAAAAGTTCATCTTCCAAGGCAATTGTTAAAATGGGAGTTACAAATACAGAATGTCGGTGCATTGCAAATCCATCTCCCATGACTTGAAGACATTACTAAATACTGAACTCTGTTTAACATAGCTCAAAGGTAACAAACTTTTCAACAGTGTTTCAAATAGTCAATTAAAAGGAGATTGGTTTTGAATTAAATCTATTTGTTATTTCTAAATCTACTAAAGTTTTCTTAATGAATATATATTTTCTGGATTTTTACATTTGTGGATTTGGTTTTTTGGTTGCTGTTAAGTGCAGAGTCTTAACCACTGGAAGTCCCTCTACTCAACTTTTAAGTTTTACTACAAATTTCAATATAATCTCAAATTTAACAACATGAAAGAGATTGCCTATAATTATATTTAGGGTAAATAATTTTACTTGTACTGAGAATTTTTTGGAATAATCAAACTAAATGACAAGAGTACTATCAGAATTATATAATTAGTATTAATTATACAGATGTACTCAATGCTACTGAATATTCTTAAAGTGAGAGCCACATTTATTAAGTTACCCATAATTCTGCTCCTTTGAGAAAGTATCACTAGCTGAGACCACCTTCTTTAGGAAACATAATCTGCAGAAATGAGCTATATCAATTGATGCCAATTTTAATCTATAAAGTATGGAAATTCTACCTGAATCACTTAAAAGCAAATTTCTAAAAGGAAATGCCTAATTTTGCAAGCTTATTTACACTAAATGTCCTGAACGGAATTTCTTTTTCTTTCTGATGGTTCAGAGCCATTACCATGAGTACTGATGACAGAGGTACCATGATGACGACTGAATTATGCCATGATCACTGCTATCATTCAACTCTTACCCCACCCTGCCAGTCTCATTAAGTTGGAGATGAGAGACACCTGGGTTAAATCCAGGACCTGCCACTTATTTGTACTGTAATATTAGGATAAAAACAAAACCCACAACCTCTTCAAATGTCAAATAGGGATGATTTAATCTACTTTATCTGGTTTTGGGAAAACCAAATAAGTTAGTGTATGTCAAGGGCTGAGTAATATATATAAAGTTAGATAAAGATCAGTTTTTATAACTTGCTTAATTGCAAAGATAACAGGATGAATCTTTCGAAAGAATGGTTTCTTCTATACTATACTCATATACTACAACATACTCATCACTACTACTTCTGTTCTCTGTTTTAGACACTTCACTTCTCTCGCTTTTATTACATTCCATCCTGGCCTCTGCCTCCTTACATACTATCATCTGCCGTATGTTAGCTCTTACACAGAGCAAGTCTGATTTACAGTTGTTAGCAGTGAGGTGACACTTACACCTTTAGGTCCTTAAGCAGTTTTTCTCTGTGATTTCTAATTTTTATGGGACTGCAGTTATCCTCTTCTTCAAGAAGTCCTGAAGCTTCACTTTGTTCAATAAAGTCTGACAGAAATTACCAGAGGCTGAAGTTCATGACATACATGCAACACAATTATATAATGCAGTTTATAAGAAGGTCATCTTGCTTTTGGGGGGAAGGAGGGAATAGGCAGGATATGGCAAGAAGGTTCAGCAATTACATTGTTTCCAACATCACCATAAACATAATTATAAAGCATTTACCTGTATGGCTGAAGTGAAGAACTGAATAGTTCCTGAGCCTGGGAAACAGCAGGCCCAGCACCCAAACTCAGCTGGGCCTGATGCTGTCCTTGCAGTGGGGCATAAATAGGGATTGGGATCTGCTGAACTGAAGTTGGCTGCAATGCAATGTAAAAACAGTATGTGAACACCATATACACAAGTGACACACTTGGAAAATAAAAATGTGAGACATGAAACAAAACATTAATGCTATGTATCAGTTCCCTTTGAAAATAAAACAAAATGTAAACATCTAAAATTCCTTTTGAATCCATTACTAGTCCTAAACGGAACCCCCAAATACTATTACACCATAAACATGATAGGGTGAAAGAAGCCTGTGGTATTTACCTGAGAGAGACCTGGTTGGAAGCCTTGTTGCTGAGCCAAGGATGGTGGAGCCAGTCGTGCATGTTGGGTATTGAACAGATGACTTGTGTCCATGTAGAAAGCTGGGATCTGAGCTACAGATTAGCAGCAAAAACAAGAAGCAATGAGGGTCTCACCTTCAGAATCTTCCAAACAGTAACCCCAAACCAAACTTTAAAGCAGACTTCATATTAAGTGAGCCTTCTGAAAATTCAAATAGCTAAGGAAAAACTAGAAATCTGAAAAGATGCAAAAGGAAAAATATGTAACACTTCTACCTGACAGGTTATGCAAGTTAAAACAATGACACTCTTGTACTTGTGGAAGGTAGGAAAAAAACACTTTCATATACTGCCACTGGGGTATAAACTAGCAAAATTTTATATAATCCACAAAAAGTGAAAATGAACCAGCAAATCCACCCTAATTTTAAATCTACCAATTAGAAATTAGCAAAATATTTCAATAGAATTATGCCAATTTATATGCTCCTTGGAAGAAAAGCTATGATCAACCTAGATGCATATTAAAAAGCAGAGACATTACTTTGCTGACAAAGGTTCGTCTAGTCAAAGCTACGTTTTTTTCAGTAGTCATGTATGGATGTGAGAGTTGGATCATAAAGAAAGCTGAGCACCGAAGAATTGATGCTTTCGAACTGTGGTATCGGAGAAGACTCTTGAGAGTCCCTTGGACTGCAAGGAGATCAACCAGTCAATCCTCAAGGAAGTCAATCCTGAATAGTCATTGGAAGGACTCATGCTGAAGTTGAAACTCCAATACTTGGGCCACTTGATGCAAAGAGTCTACTCACTGGAAAAGACCCTGATGCTGACAGAGGATGAGATGGTTGGATAGCATCACTGACTCAATGGACATGAGTTTGAGCAAGCTCTGGGAGCTGGTGATGGACAGGGAAGCCTGGCATGCTGCAGTCCATGGGGCTGCATAAAGTAGGACATGACTGAGCGACTGAACTGAACTGAACCAACTAGAATTTGGCAAAATATTTCAAAAGAATTATGCCAATTTATATGCTCACTAGTAATGTGCTTTAAGAGCATAATAATTGAAAGAATTTGGTATAGATTCTTATCAGAGTTCTTCTCCATGTTTATATTCACTACTTTGTGCTATGTTGTTTTTATATAACAGTATGTTTGGGAGAACTTTCCATATTGCTTTTATCAATATAAAGAGTACTGCAATGAATGAACACGCCCATACATATATCTCTGATTAACAAGTAGGCTTATCTATACGATAAGACTCCAAACTGGCTTCCCTGGTGGCTCAGTGGTAAAGAAACTACCTAATGCAGGAGAAATGGGTTTGATCCCTGGTCTGGGAAGAACCCACATGCCACAGAGCAGCTAAGCCTGTGTGCCACAGCTACTGAGCCCAAGTGCCCAGAGCCTGTGCTATGCAATAAAAGAAGCCACTGCAGTGAGAAGCCCTCAAACCACAGACAGTGATGATGAACACATAAAACATCCTGAGAAACTTTTCTAAAAGAATTATGCCAACGTATATGCTCACTAGCAATGTGCTTTAAGAGCCCAGTAATAATACCTATGGATCCTTACAGATACTATTAAATATGCTAGGTTTTATCAATCACCCTAATATTTCCCAAATAGCCTTACTGTCCTTTTATGTTGAATTTAAATCATGAGTGAGCCTGAATATTTTTCAATCATTTATTTACAATTTAACACTGATTAACGTGTTCGTTTTCAAGGCACATCATTCAATATCATGGTAACGCAAGTTTATGCCCCAACCAGTAAGGCTGAAGAAGCTGAAGTTGAACAGTTCTATGAAGACCTGTAAGACCTTCTAGAACTAACACTCAAAAAAAGATATCCTTTTCATTATAGGGGACTGGAATGAAAAAGCAGGAAGTCAAGAAACACCTGGAGTAACAGGCAAATGGTCTTGGAGTACAGAAAGAAGCAGGGCAAAGGCTAACAGAGTTTTGCCAAGAAAATGCATTGGTCATAGGAAACACCCTCTTCCAACAACACCAAGAGAAGACTGCACACAGGGACATCACCAGATGGCCAACACTGAAATCATGTTGATTATATTCTTTGCAGCCAAAGATGGAGAAATTCTATACAGTCAGCAAAAACAAGATCAGGAGCTGACTGTGGCTCAGATCATGAACTCCCTGTTGCCAAATTCAGACTTAAACTGAAGAAAATAGGGAAAACCACTAGACCATTCAGGTATGACCTAAATCAAATCCCTTATGATTATACAGTGGAAGTGACAAATAGATGTAAGGGACTAGAACTGATAGAACTATGGACAGAACTGTCTGATGAACTATGGACAGTTCTACAGGAGACAGGGATCAAGACCATCCCCAAGAAAAAGAAATGCAAAAAAGCCAAATGGCTGTCTGAGGAGGCCTTACAAATAAATAGCTGTGAAAAGAAGAGAAATGAAATGCAAAGGAGAAAGGAAAGATATACCCATTTGAATGCAGAGTTCCAAAGAACAACATAGAGAGATAAGAAAGCCTTCCTCAGCGATCAGGGCAAAGAAATAGAGGAAAAAAATAGAATGGGAAAGACTAGAGATCTCTTCAAGAAAATTAGAGATACCAAGGGAACATTTCATGCAAAGACGGGCTCAATAAAGGACAGAAATGGTACAGACCTAACAGAAGCAGAAGATATTAAGAAGAAGTGGCAAGAATACACAGAAGAACTGAACAATAAAGATCTTCACGACCCAGATAACCATGATGTTGTGATCACTCACTTAGAGGCAGACAACCTGGAATGTGAAGTCAAGTGGGCCTTAGAAAGCATCACTACGAACAAAGCTAGTGGAGGTGATGGAATTCCTGCTGAGCTATTTCAAATTCTAAATGATGATGCTGTGGAAGTGCTGCACTCAATATGCCAGCAAATTTGGAAATCTCAGCAGTGGCCACAGGACTGGAAAAGGGCAGTTTTCATTCCAATCCCAAAGAAAGGCAATGCCAAAGCATGCTCAAACTACTGCACAATTGCACTCATCTCACACGCTAGTAAAGCAATGCTCAAAATTCTCTAAGCCAGGCTTCAGCAATATGTGACCCATGAACTTCCAGATGTTCAAGGTAGATTTAGAAAAGGCAGAGGAACCAGAGATCAAATTGCTAACATTCGCTGGATCATCGAAAAACAAGAGAGTTCCAGAAAGACATCTATTTCTGCTTTATTGACTATGACAAAGCCCTTGACTGTGTGGATCACAATAAACTGTGGAAAATTCTGAGAGAGATGGTAATACCAGACCATTTCACCTGACCCTTGAGAAATCTGTATGCAGGTCAGGAAGCAACAGTTAGAACTGGACATGGAAAGACAGACTGGTTCCAAATAGGAAAAGGAGTACGTCAAGGCTGTATATTGTCACCCAGCTTATTTAACTTTTATATGGAGAGTCCATCATGAAAAATGCTGGGCTGGATGAAGCACAAGCTTCAAGCACAAGCACAAGCTATCAAGATTGCTGGGAGAAATATCAATAACCTCAATATGTAGATGACACCAACCGTATGGCAGAAAGTTCAGAGGAAGTAAACAGCCTCTCTATGAAAGTGAAAGAGAGTGGAAAAAGTTGGCTTAAAGCTCAATATTCAGAAAACGAAGATCATGGCATCTGGTCCCATCACTTAATGGCAAATAGATGGGGAAACAGTGGCTGAGTTTATTTTTGGGGGCTCCAAAATCACTGCAGATGGTTTTCCCAGCCATGAAATTAAAAGATGCTTGCTCCTTGGAAGAAATTTATGACCAATATAGACAGCATATTCAAAAGCAGAGACATTACTTTGCTGACTAAGGTCCGTCTAATCAAGGCTATGGTTTTTCCTGTGGTCATGTATGGATGTGGGAGCTGGACTATTAAGAAAGTTGAGTGCCGAAGAATTGATGCTTTTGAACTGTGGTGTTGGAGAAGACTCTTGTGAGTCCCTTGCACTGCAAGGAGATCCAACCAGTCCATCCTAAAGTAGATTAGTTCTGGGTGTTCATCGGAAGGACTGATGTTGAAGCTGAAACTCCAATACTTTGGCCACCTGATGCGAAGAGCTGACTCATTGGAAAAGACCCTGATGCTGGGAAAGATTGAAGGCAGGAGGAGAAGGGGACAATAGAGGATGAGACGGTTGGATGGCATCACAGACTCAATGGACATGAGTTTGAGTCAAGTCTGGGAATTAGTGATGGACAGGGAGGCCTGGCGTGCTGCAGTCCATGGGGTCAGAATCAGACATGACTGAGCACCTGAACTGAATGTTGTGGAATTTAATAGGATGTTACCCCTCCCAATATATAAATTTCTTTCTTTGTTGTTCTTATGTTTATTCCTCTCTCATGTACTTTATCATTAATTTGTCAGGTTTCAGATAACAAACTTTGGCTCTCTGTAGAAGATTGGTTCCGGGATACCACCCTCACTGTCCCCAGCCCAGATATCAAAATCTGCAAATGCTCAAGTCTCTTATGTAAAATTGGGTACAGTGCATATAACCCAAGCATATCCTTTCATATACTTTAAATCTCTAGATTACTTATAATACCTAATACAATGTAAATACTACATAAATAGTTATCCCTACACAGACAATACAACCTTTGTTTTTTTGGAACTTTGTGAAATTTTTTTTGAATGCTTTCAATCCACAGCTGATTAAATCTGCAGACTTGGAATCCATAAGTACACTAGTCTGTCTACTATCTATGTAACACATGTGTAAGAAACAACTGTCACGAGCCCCTGAATACTTACCAAAGAGAGAGCATTCAATTCTATGAGGAAACAAATTTGCAATGCAAATAAATAAACCACAAACTTGAAAAGGTAAGGGAAAGAGAAAAAAAAAAAAACAGAAGCATTAAAACATCTTCATTTTCTAAATTCCTTATATTCAAATCTTAAAAATCTTACCTGCTGCAGACTGAGACACATAGACTTGTGGACTCTGTTGTTGCTGAGCAATAAGGGAAGGCATACAGCTTAACTGTGAAAAATGACTTGCAGAAGGCAGGCTGCTCGTTTGTAATTGTTGGGGTTTCACTTTACAGATATTAGGAGGGTCTGATGTGGTTGTAGATTTTGTACTCAAAGAAGAGGTAGTATATGTACCAGCTCCTACATTGGGGAGAGGAATAAAATGAGAGAGGTGTAGTGTATATTTAGGTAAATTCAAGTAAATTCAAGCACCAACTGGAAACTGGAAAATTAATATGTATGCCAAGTAAGTACTTATTATGTTCCTATATACTGCATCTCAGACCAAAAGTGGATACGAAGTGGCTTATAATAGGAAGAAACAATGATCAGATGCAAATAGGACTACAAAATCTGAAGAAATATAAATAGAAAATTTAAATATAAACTCACAAAACAAGGAGACTGAGAGCTCACAACACTGTCATAGCTTAATGTCAAACTAATACCTAATTTTCAGTCATCACAAAGGATAATCAAGAGCTTTATTCATTTATGCTGCTGCTGGTGCTAAGTCGCTTCAGTCGTGTCCAAATCTGTGCGACCCCATAGACGGCAGCCCATCAGGCTCCACTATCCCTGGGACTAGGCAAGAACACTGGAGTGGGTTGCCATTTCCTTCTCCACGGTGAGACATAAATACAAGCACATAAATGGGCCCTGACAGACCACAACTGCTCCCCAAATGTCACAGAAACTTAAGGTTAGATTTTTTTCCTCTTTGTGGCAAAATACCTTAAGGAGCTTTAGAACGTAAAATAAATATTTGAACATCTATTAAAGGCTAGGCATAAACATAAACAAAGGAAAAAGTGCTATACCTTAAGAGTAATTATTATTAATGTAATATAAAAATTTAATGTAAACTGCTCCTAGAAAGACATACAAACTTAAGACTATTCTTTTCTCTCCTTGTATTTAGTAATACTTTAAAAACAAGACAAACTATTAGTAATACTACAGTAAATAACAATACAGGTATCTGATTAAAAAGTCAGATGTGGTAGTTGTTATTATTTTCAGACATCAAATGATGTTCTAAGAGAGGACAATAATGAGGCATCTCTATTCTTCCATTTGGATGACCAGGCAAGAAGGTCCTTGTTAAAAACTTATCCTAGTTGAGGGGAGGGTAGGGAAACTAGACTCCAAGGAAAGGAAGTAGTTGGGTTCCAAAGAAAAAAAGCCGGAAACTTCTCAATCTCTTTATTCCCTAATTTTCCTACCATACTCTCCTCCTGGTTCCTTTACAACCTCACTCCCTATCCCCAAGCAGACTGGGGCCTAAGCTGTTAATATTTATATAATGAAGATGTCTTGCAAATGGGTGGTAGAAGTACAGTTGGAATACTACTGTCTTTGATGTGAACGTCTGGGTTTGTCTTAATACACATGTCTGATTCCAGATAATATGAAATAACTATAGTACAACTCAAAGTCTAGTCCTTTTGGTGCTTAAAACTAGCACAGAAAGCTGGAATACTGAGAATCATTACTGCAATCATTAAATGAAAACTAGCCAGAGAAAGTAAATTCTGTGCTGTATACATTTTACATGTATTGGAAAAGGAGTTTCCTACTATTTTGGAAATATAGACAGTATTAGGAAAGCTTAAAATGAAACTTCTATTTTCAGAAGAAACATGGTTATGCATATTGTAAAAGGATGTACCTTCATAGAGTCAAATACTTCAGAAACATTTCTGGTTCTTTAAGAATGATAAAGCCCCATATGAGATAAAGGATTACACACTAGTGAAACATTTAAGAAAAACATCTTTTAACTTGGGGTATTGACAGACTCTCCCTAAAAACAACATAAAACCCAAAACACCAAAGCCAATGGATATCATTTATTCAAGTAACAGACTTGAAAGTCTCTATCCTATAACTCTTCCCCAGAAAATATGTCAAATCAATAGACTTAGGCCAAGAGCTCCTTCAAATTAGATACAGATCACAGAAAACTTAAAAACTTTGTGATTCTGTGTTATTTCTCAATGGGTCTAATTAGCTATATGAGTTAAACAATAAAAATCAAAATGAAAACTGGTAAGAAGTTTATAAAAGAGCTGATCATTATCTCATGTACAATTTTACATCTTTCATAAATATATTTTTGGGAAGAGTAAATAGGAAAAGATCTTAAAGAAATTTTAAATAATTTAAGATCATTACAAAAAAGGTACACGAGGGTTTCTACCTGATAGTGAAGTTGTGGGAGTGACTGAAGCAACAGGAATCTGAGGCATGGAAGCACTTGAGAACGAATTGTAATTAGCAGTGCTTGGTCCACTGGCACTACTGCTGACTCCACTTGCAATTGGAGGTGCTGTGGAAGTTACTGGGGATCCCTTTTCCCTTACATTTGGAGAATTCTCCCACGCCTTGCGAGCAGACTCCATCTGGAACAAAAATAACATTTTTTAAAGCCAAAAAAAAAAAAATCACTATCCTAACACAGAACGAATACACATATATAAACAAATATATATACATAAATGTATTCCAAATACAACCTTTCAGATTAGGACCATAAGGCTTTTTTTAAACCTTTCATTTTCTCCTTTATCTCCTCTCCTTTACTCAAATTGCAATGGGTTTTAATTTTGTCTCTATAGAGTTTGTTGAACGCTCTGGCAAGCAGGTCAATTAAATATAGTGACAGCTTTTATCATCTAAATATGAGCCCCTATTCCTACCAGTGAATAAGGAAACGGAAATACCATGTCCTTTCGGACTGATTTAAGGCTCTGATTCTAGTAAGCAAGACATTAAAGGTCCTCCATTAAATACCATTCTCTCCAATCTTTCTTTTTAAGCCTTCATGTGAGATACATCTCACTTGAATGCCAAGTGAGATCTATCTTCTGTTTGGCTATTTTATGTTCACAGTGTTTTAAAGGCAATGTAACCAGACAGGCTTTAGGCTTGGGTACAGGAGAATTATTTCTTGTTTCATGTCCAGACCCCATTAAGCATTTCAGGTCCGACTGCCACCATTTGTACTTGTGGGTGCTGATTTTACCTGTAGTCTTAAGTTTTTTAAAAAGTAGAAATGGGTCTTATATAATCTATTTAGAGCTGTTCAACAGACATAAATGTAAGCCACATGTAATTTTATATTATTTCTAGTAACCACACTTTAAAAAATAAAGAGGTAAAACTAATTCTAGTAACATATTTCATTCAACCCAATATATCTACAATAATAATTAAAAGCTATAATCAATATAAAAATTGAGATGTTTTAATTTAAAAAGTAACATTTCAAATCCAGTTATCTATTTCCTTTTACACTTACAGCACACACCTCAACTTGGATTAGCCACATTCAAGTGCTCAATAACTACACGTGGTGTGGAGATACTGAATTGGAGAGCAAAGATGTAGATCCTCAACTATCCTGAGGCTCACTGAACAGGAAAGGAACAGATACAGAAAATTTGAAGTTTCTTGTTCTACTAGTCAAAATATTGAGTGGAAAGGAAAACTCCGAGATAATCTACAAAATTCAGCAGCAATGACTTATATGGGTATATGTACACTATGTGTTAGTTGTATCTGACTCTTTGCAACCAATAAGTCTGCAGCCCACCAGGCTCCTTTGTCCATGGGATTTTCCAGGCAAGAATACTGGAGTGGGTTGCCATTTCCTTCNTATATGGGTATATGTACACTATGTGTTAGTTGTATCTGACTCTTTGCAACCAATAAGTCTGCAGCCCACCAGGCTCCTTTGTCCATGGGATTTTCCAGGCAAGAATACTGGAGTGGGTTGCCATTTCCTTCTCCAGGGGATCGTTCTCAACCAGGGATCGAACCTGGGTCTCCCATATTGCAGGCAGATTCTTTACCATCTGAGCCACCAGGTAAGCCCCATGAGAACACTTTTCACAAATAAGATTTTAAAATATCACTGCTGGGAAGTTTGTAGGTCCCTGAAGTAACAACTTTATAAAAATTTCAACCTGATTTTAATAATTTTAGAAATATTACATATCTCCCTACTTTCCTCTTAAAACACACACTATATACAATTTAACCTTGATGGCTAATATCATTACTACAAATTCAAAATATAAGATACTTTTAGGTTTGCTTCTTTCCTTTTCCTCACAGTCACCTTGCTGATTTCAAATGTGTTTTATTTTAAAACAAAAATCTTAAGAGGGTAAGAAGCAAAAGCAAAAAAATCCCACACACTACCACTTAAGAAGTCCAACAAAATTCAATTTGCTAGAATTGAGATTTTATGACTTAGAGCAATTTTAAAGACTACAATGCCTTTGAAAACCAGTTTTGTTGTATTCGAAATAAATTATAGCTTACCAATTCTACATAATATTTAAGCCATACACAATGGTTTCACTTCTTAAGCAGCGAGAAAATTTAGATTCTAATGTTAGAAATTCAAAGAACCTAAAGAGTATAATTACTTAACTATATTCATTTTCCTTTTGACAAATATACTGTCAGTAATACCCATATAATATTAATAGAGATTTCCATACAAATCTCTCAAAGAGAAGGTATTAAAAAAAAAAATCAGATAATCAACAAGGACCTACTGTATAGCACAGAGAACTTTACTCACTATTCTGTAATAACTTATACAGGAAAAATACCTGAAAAATAATGTATATATGCATATGTAGAACTGAATCACTTCACTGTACATCTGAAACTAACAAAACATTATAAATCAACTATATTCCAGTATAAAATAAAAGTACACTAAAAAAATAAAAAAAACTAGAAAAAGTCGTAAGCTAATACAATTTAAATTTAGTTTAATTCAACTGTATTTTTTGGGGTATTAAAAACATCCAGTGAAAGGCAATGTGAAGAATCAACACCCAGCCTAAAGAATAACTAATGATATTATATTTGCTTATTAGAGAAATCAAATGTAAGATATAAGTATGAAACACAGGTTGAGACAGTCATTCAAGGGGAAAAAAAACAAAAAAGGCTGAGTATGAGGTTCAATTCAGTTCAGTGGCTCAGTCGTTGTCCTACTTTTTGCAACTCCATGGACTGCAGCACGCCAGGCCTCCCTATCCATCATCAACTCCCGGAGCCTACTCAAATTCATGTCCATCACGTCGGTGATGCCACCCAACCATCTCATCCTGTATTGTCCCCTACTCCTCCCGCCTTCAAATCTTTTCCAGCATCAGGGTCTTTTCCAGTGAGTCAGTTCTTCCCATCAGTTGGCCAAAGTATTGGTGTTTCAGCTTCATTATCAGTCCTTCCAATGAATATTTAGGACTCATTTCCTTTAGGATGGACTGGTTGGATCTCCTTGCAGTCCAAGGGACTCTCAAGAGTCTTCTCCAATACCACAGTTCAAAAGCATCAGTTCTTCGGTGCTCAGCTTTCTTTATAGTCCAGCTCTCACATCCATACATGACTACTGGAAAAACCACAGCTTTGACTTTGAGTAGGAGGAACTGGCAGTAAACAGTAAGGACTGGGTAAAGATGGAGATGACACAAAGCAGAAGTGGTTGTCTTGTAAAAATTCTATCATCTCAAACTTATATTTAAGCAGCTTCTTAAAAACAAGTTGGGGGTATTAAAAAAAAAAAAGTTGGTGGGGGGTCAAGGGGACAAGTGGTCAGGAGGCTGGAGAATCAAACACCAAGAGTCTAGAAATAAACACTGACCACATCATAAAACAACTTAGTTACTTCCTCTCTTGACCATCATCAAAAAGATTCACTGGCAACCAGTGCAGCATGAGAAAGTCCTGCTATGTTAGAGGATAAATACTGGTCCAGGTTATAAAACTATAAATACATAGCACCAAAGAGATAAATAAATTGCAGCTAAAAATAACCCTCACTTAGTTCCATATCTGTACATCTGTTCTTTTTAACCACTGATTACTCTTGAGGTGAACAACTAATATAAAATAGTCTCAAATAACTCAATTGTATAGGAGTATTAGTAACATGTAGCACAGTTCAAAATTTTAAGTTGAATAGGAGATTAAAAAAAAAAAAAAAAGCCTAAACTTTTTGACAACAAAAAACATGTGCTGTGTAAAATCTCTTTTGGACTCTTATTCAATAATTATCCAACAAAAATCAAATCAAAAATTACTTGTTTTAATCAATTACATCTTTAGAACTACCACTTTGCATTCATTCAATTCACACATGACTTACAGCAAAGACAGAAAACTAGCATTCTTAATCATTATTGGTACTTATGATTAAAAAAAAAAACAAAAAACATGCAACACCAGGTTACTTGGTTTCCAGTAACTACAACAGTCTCTAAGAGGAACCCAACACAAACCAAACATAAAATGCTCTCTTGTATTTTTAAGACAAAATTCACAAGCATAGGCCTCATTTTAAATATGAAGATATCAACTACTACTATATGGTGTTAAAAACTAATAAAGTTTTAAGGTTTAATTTGACATCACTCCATTTCCTCAGCTTCGTATTGCTGATTATTGCACTAAACTAGTAAGAATGCCGAGAGTATTCTTATGTCCTCTTGCATGCAACAATCAAGGACCTTTAGAGATGGATGTTGTACATACCTTGAAGGTGAGGCTGAAAGTAGTGGGAGGAACTGAAGTTAGGCTGGAGCTCTGTTGTATAGTCTCCCTCTTAGGGAGGGGGAGGGTGTTGGGCAGGGGTACCTGAAAAGGTAGGCAACACATATCACAATCTAACTAAGTCTGCTGCAAAAGCCCCATTAAATATAATGCTAATGTATTCTAAGGTTATTTTCACTAGAACCAACAGGAATATTTGACTGAAGTTACACTGCATTTACACTAATTGATAACTCTGGACATCTTAGATCAAACTTCTGAAAAGAAATACTATCTGCTTATGTATACATCACTGACAGAAAAAGAAACTGTCATAGATATAAGGTATAAACTTAAAGGCCATGCTCCTATATTTTAATGTATATACAAAACACTTGGGGTTTTTGTTAAAACGCAGATTCAGACTTGCTTAGTCTGGGTAAGTCACAAAATCCTGCCTTTCAACAAGTTCTCAGGTAATGCTGATGCTGCTGGTCCCTAGACCATACACTGTAAAGCAAAGCTCTAGGGAATATAATTTCTACCATTTACAGAACCCACAGGTTCTATATGAAGCATTTAACATGATAGAGTAAATATAAGAAAGTCTCTCTACAGCAACCTAGTCAACTTATAACTAGATTCAAGAACAAAAGTAATGCTGGGAGGAAAGGCTATAATTATCACCTCACCTCCACCTCGTTACACTAAACAAATTGTGGTAGCAATACATAATTGTGATAAGTACTGTTATTTAATAGAAACTTGACGATATTGGAAACTTGCTACGTTCATCTCTTTTTTTCCTTCTAATTCTCTGGATCTTAAGATTTTATTATGTACTACTACATGACTGATTTTGATGGTTCAGTCAGTTGTTTAAATAAAATGAAATGCTGGGGAGGGGTTTAAGATAATCACTTTGTGATACTATGGGCAATCTAATGGAGATTATTTTATAAATCTTTAAAATAGCTGCACTTTAATGATCAAAAAGACCACCTGCATTTAAATCTTCAAGATTTAAATTGATTTGAATCACTGAAGATTCAAAACAACTGTAATATTAGGTACTACAACCAATAAATCCGTTAAGATCCTTAAAGTGTGTTAAGCCTCAACAAGGGAAATAAGCCATCTTTCAGTTTAATTTTTATTTTTTAGACACACCAAGTGCCTTGTGGGAATCCTAGCTCCCTGACCAGCAATTAAACTCATGCACTCTAGAAGTGCAGAGTCCCAACCACCGGACTGTCAAGGAATTCCCTAGTTTAGTTTTTAAAAAGACCACAGTTCTATGCATAAAATGGAACCTCTAGCCTAATGAATAAAAAAAGGACATTTCAAAAAGTCTTAAAAATTTCCCCATATAGGAAATTTGTTTGTTTCTAACACTATGTTAAGCTCAGAATCACCACCAAACTTGGCACAAATAAGCAACACTGTGAAAGCATTTCACACTGATGACTTTTTATAAATGCTCCCTGACCCAAACTGACCTTGTTTTCAAATACATTCTGAATACATTGCTAAAAATCAAACACAGACTATTTACTTATTCACAAGATGGGGCATCTTCCCTTCAGTAGTCCTCTGTATACAAGTCACTATGCAGATCAGATGGAAACCATTAAAATGTTCATGAGGATATTTAATGAGTTTTAAGGGTTTTGAGATTAATGATTTTTCCTTTCATATTCATATTTTATAAATTAAATTTTTAGAAAAGGGTAGTTTGGCAGAAGGCATCATAATACTCTGGAAAAGGTAACATATTCTATATTTTTCTAAAATGAGAAAAGACACAATTCAAATATAATCAAACCTTACTGAAACATTACTGATTCAAATTTCAGTTATCATTACTTGATAATCCACATAGTGAATACTAGGAATTAAACTGACCAAGCCTTTTTGCCCTTCCCTAGTATTCCATTGCTTCCTACAGAAAGTTAAATAAACCTTTCCTCAAAAGGTCAGGGGAAGAAGAAATTGGACAAATTACATTCATCAGCTCCAAAAGTGCTCTCCTATCACAAAGACAAAATGTGTGACCTCTTCCTTTCTATACCTTTTCTTTCAGCCAGACTACAAAAGTTGGATTAAATGATCCCTAATGCCTTTTACCTAAAAGTCTCTATACCTGACACTAAAGACAAAACCAGAAAACATAGCAAAGACGTTGTAATAAAACACAATTGAGAGTTTTTATTCTCAAAGTTATAGAATTGAAGCCTTTTAAGAGCTGTCTAAATGTATTTGTAAAGGTTATTATTATTATTTTTTAAAGAAAAGCCTTTGTTTATCGAGGACTATATTTAAAAAAGAAAGCAGATGACTAAATTTCTACCATATCTGCTCTACAAAACAAGAGCCACACATGTAACTTCTAAATGCTTTTCTTTTTTTTCCCGCTTACCCATTTTTCACCTGTCAGTCTGTGAACTAGGCAAAGTGCTGGACTGTACCAATATTTAACAGACTCTTAAATTATAATATGGTTGCTTTGGGAGCAAAGAGCCAGGTTTATATAACTGACTGTCATCTTTTAAGAGTATTCAAGGGTTTATGAAGATAAACCCTTCAGTCCTCACAAGAGGAATGAAGTCGTTAATGTCCAGTATCATTGTTCAAATTAAAAAAGAAACACATAAATCTCTTCAGTAATAATCTAATTGTCTTTTTAAGTGAACAACCTTTCACAGCATTATAAAAAGGTGTCATTTAAGAACAACATTACCAATAAAATTAAATGCTGAATCAGTGAATGTGAAAACTAAGAATAAAATTTTTTTACCAAAACCAGGTTAACAGGACTAGTACATATGAAACCAAGCCTAAGCATCACAAGCCTGGGTATTGAAGTGATGATTTTCAGGGGAAAAACAACAACTCAGCTTTGACCATTTCCTCTAATTACCTTACAGTGCTTCTAAATACAAACTTACTACCAACTCTTAGGTAACAATAGCCAGGTTCCTAACCAAACCTACAACATCTCCAGTTGATTACTTACATTATTAACCAAAGTATCCTCCATCTTTGCATTATTAGTAGCCACAGTGTTAGGCAGAGAGGAAGAAGGTGTAGTATAGTCTGTTACAGACTCCTGTGGAGTTGTAAGAGAAAAAAAAAAAAGTTTTAAACTGAGTTAGTCACTTTCGAATCACAGCCTAATAGTTGTAAAGTTATTTTGGAAGAAAGCAGGAGAGGATACCAAACCTTAACACTCAAAACTTAGAGACCAACAGTGGGATAAAACAAACATGGACCTACCACATTTCAACCATTGCTAGAGTCCTATACATTTAAAATATATACTGCAACATAGGAGGCTGTCAACAGTACCAAATATTTATTTCTGTGGACTTCAAAAATAACTGTGTGGTTCTTATACTCAAATCTATAGCTTACTTTCAACTACTGATTTTTTGCTTTCTCCAAAATAAAACATGGATAATGAATGTCAAGATCTTAGTTGTCACAGTTAGATTTTAGGATAAACTCCGTGTTTATCATCATGAATCTCTCCTTTAAACATGGTAGAGTTAGAGCACACGAGCTTTTCACCTCCATGAACTAAGCTGCACGACAATTAAAGAGAGAAAAATATTCAAGTACCATGAAAGGTTCCATCCACATTTCTTTGCAGTGAGCACATGTTCCAGAGTGAACACCAAATGGCAGATAGAAATCTGCTACTCCCACAAGTGTCAGTCTCTATCAGTCACTCAGTGTTATCTTGCCTTAATGAGTATTTTTAAAGACACGCATTTTTCCATTCAGTGTAGACCCTAAATGCAAGTCAGTCATTCCTCTGGTGCTCAACCAACGAAACAAGAATTGTTCCAACTCTGGAAGAAAACTGGCTATACTGGAGTTACTCTGGCTTGTGAAGTCGCTCAGTTGTGTCCAACTCTTTGCGACCCCATAGACTGTAGCCTACCAGGCTCCTCTGTCCATGGGATTTTCCAGGCAAGAGAACTGGAGGGGATTGTCATTTCCTTTTCCTTCTCTTAGTACCTGGAGTTACTAAGTTTATGTTATTTTCTGACCTCAGAATCTCATTAGTGTGCAAGATAAGGAAGGGGTCCNTTTTTTCTTTACTCTGCATCACCCTCAAAGTACTAAATAAAGTTACATTCCTGTAGAACAAAGGTGCAGTGAGTTATAACAAAGAAAGTACTTAACTCTAAGATCTAATGTTGCTAATACCAGGTCTACTACCTGTTTTTCTATATACCAACTATATCTACAAATAAAAGATATGAAAATTTGGCAGCAAGTACTGGCTCAACAAATGAAACCTTTAATCAGTCCTATTCTAATGATTTTGATTCCTCGGAAGCCCCTACATTCCTAGGATCTTTTAAGCTTCCTGTGCCTCCTGCGGTCGGGAGACCTCAAACAATCACATGCTCAGCTGTATGAGTCCTGCAGGCAGGCTAGAAAGCCATCAGAGGGGTTTTTGGATTGAAACACCCTTTCAAATGCAGGAGACTAAAGCCCCGAGTTGACTTTTTCCAGAGTGTGTCAGAAGAGTGGAAAAGTACAATCCAATAAAGCAGGCATATTCTTATTTGGGGGGTACATGCTCAGGAAATACCAGGGGGAAAACCTGAGATCTGACTCGACCTTGCCCATCAGACCTCTGCTGCATGACCTTGTCACGGGTGGGAGTCCTCACACTGGCTCCTGGCATAGCTGGTTAACAATGCTCTGATAGTTTCAGGTGGACAGCAAAGGGATTCAGTCATACATATATACGTGTCCATTCTTTCCAAAACTCCCCTCCCAATGTGTCCATTCTTTCCAAAACTCCCCTCCCAGCCAGGCTGCCACAGAACATGGAGCGGAGTTCCCTGTGTTATAGAGTATGTCCTTGTTGAAAACCTCTAGATTATAGTTTAGCTGAAGGTGTTTAAAACGACTACCCTTTGGTGGTTTTTTCTTTTCTTCTTCTTTTTTTTTTTTTTGGTCTTGCTAAGGGAAAATTAAAGTGAAATCCCACCAAAAGATTCATTCATGCTTAACCAAAAAGCATCTCATAAACAGCTAAATCCTTGATCACACAGATGTGAAGCAGCTGAAACAGGAGTCAATCTCAAGTTTGACTCCTTTCCTTTCTTCCTTTGCAGATTGAGAAATGTTATGCAAATTTTGTAAGAAGACTCCATTCATGTCTGTCTATCTTTTTATATTATGTGTGCACTGAGGTTTGTAATATTATTTAAAATATTTTGAGGGGGACATAAAATGCACTCTACATTGATCAAAGCTATTATAGTCTACTAAAATTTATCTTGAGTAAAATAGAAGGAAAGGGCCACATACTAGGTGAATGTCTTTATCTTCAATTTTATAGAAGTTCTTGAATGGATTCTGCCTTTGATCATTCATTAATGGCCTCTCCTGAGAACCAAGTATCTTGAAAGTGAAATTTAAGAACCTTTTGAAATGTAACTCATTCTTGTCAGAAACTCTGAATTTTCCACCATGAGATTTCTTCCTGGAGGCAGTATTTCCGAATAGATGTTCCAAGCCCTCTCTGATCCTCAAAACTAAGATTTTGCATTCAAGTAGGTTTGAAAAGGGCTTCCCAGGTGGCTCAATGGTAAAATATCCACCTGCCAATACAGGAGATGTTGAGAGACACAGGTTCAAGCTCCAAGTATTGGGAAGAACCCCTGGAGTAGGAGATGACAGCCCATTCTAGTATTCTTGCCTGAAAAATCCCATGGACAAAGGAGCCTGGCAGACTACAGCCCATGGTGTCACAAAGAGTCCAACATGACTAAGCGAGTGCACACACACACACACACACACANAAAAAAAAAAAAACCACAAGAAGTATATTGCTGCTGTCTTCCCCATTCATGTTAGACTTGGCTTCCATCAACTGACTTAGTAATCACTGCCTGTTGCTTACCTTCACATTAGTGCCATATTCTGTGGATGAAACTGAGATCATTGTTCCTATTTCAGTAGACATTTCTGAAACTGCTTTGGTTTCCTTTGTTGTCACAGGATCTGTACTTCTGACTGTAGCAGGACTTGGTTTCTCTTGTCCTTCTGGCTCCACCTGTTGGGCATCTTTCACTTTTCTATTTTTTAATGAACGTTCCTTTCCAATAGGACCAGGTTTATGTTCTTTGTTTTCAACTGGACTCAAATCTGGAAGCTAAATTCAGCGTTTACGATAAAAACACGTCATGATCAAAGACATTTCATTGAAAACTAAATCCAATTTAAAAACTTATTTATTCTCCTTATATGTTAGTGGCTTTCATACAATTATATCTGGAACACGAACGGTATTTACCTTCTGGGCTTTGATAGGGCCTGCCCGTGGTTGCTTCTGCCGTTGTTCTTTAGGTTCAGATATTTTGTCGGTAGTTTTTTCCGAAAGCACAGGAACAATTTCATTTTCATTCCCATTTGAAGCTGGAGCACCAAACTGAATTGTGTCAATTCCAATTTCAACTCCACTTTCTTGACTATTCTTTGTTCCCTAGCAAAAGAACATTTAAAAACTTGCTTCAAAGTAGAGTTCAAATTTGACTGAATTATTTATGTAATACTACAAATTTTAGGAGTACAATAGGAGGTTTAAAGCAGGCTACATCTAATTGAGATTAATTGATAATGCATGCATGCTAGTCACTTCAGTCATGTCCGACTCTTTGTGACCCCATGGACTGTAGCCCACCAGGCTCCTCTGCCCATGGGATTCTCCAGGCANTTTTAGGAGTACAATAGGAGGTTTAAAGCAGGCTACATCTAATTGAGATTAATTGATAATGCATGCATGCTAGTCACTTCAGTCATGTCCGACTCTTTGTGACCCCATGGACTGTAGCCCACCAGGCTCCTCTGCCCATGGGATTCTCCAGGCAAGAATACTGCAGTGGGTTGCCATGGCCTTCTCCAGGGGATCCTTCCAACTCAGAGACTGAGCCCATGTCTCTTACATCTCCTGCATTGGCAGGCAAGTTCTTTACCATAGCGCCATCTGAAAAGTCCCATAACTGACACTAGTTGTATTTTAAGAAAGTATTCCTGGGGACTTCCCTGGTGGTCCAGTGGCTAAGACTCAGAGCTCCCACCCTGGTCAGGAAACAAGATCCCACATGCTGTGACTAAGACCTGGAACAGTCAAATAAATGAACATTAAAAAAAAAAAAAAAAGAAAGTATTCCTTTAACCACTGCTGATCTGTATTAGAAAACAACTGATAAAATAAAAACTAGGGCAAGACTTAAGTTTTAAAGTTCTGGCTTTAATTACCCTGAACTATAGGGCAAATCACACCCTTAACTTAAATGTAAAAAATCATTTAAAACAAATGTAAAACAATAAATACAGCAACAAATAGATGAATAAATTAATGGAGGAGGAGAAAAAAGACAGGAATCTCAGTGTCATCCACTTCTGCTCTGAAAATAAAAATTAATATACATGAAAGCACTTCATGATTGGTAATAGAGTGCACATACCCGAGGAATTTATCAATTAAACTTCTACTTTATGTAACACCTTGTTTGTGCTAGGCACTGATCCAGGCAGACACTACCAATCTAACTTGCAGAATTTGCACTATAATGGATAAAGAAAATAAGTAACAAGTTTAGATAAAAGATGTGCAACAATTAAAATATGGTTAAATCACTTAGAAAAAGGTCCTTAAGAGGTCACACTGAAACTGAATCTAAAATACAAGATTAGTGAAAGGTGTTTTTTGCAGACTAAGGATCAGGAATTAAAGCTCTCCAGGTGATTCTGATACAGGCTAAAGTTTGAGTAACTGTTTTAAGGAAAGTGCCACAATAACCCCACAAAAGCCATTAATAAATCTACTCCTACCTCTGATGAAGTAGCTGATCCAAATGATGTTAGGGGCTTATTCCACGCACTGACAGAAGGTGGCTGTGGTGGACTAATGGGACCTACTGAAAAGAAGTCACAGGAAATACGACCATTAAAATTTAGAGGTTAATAATTCATAATCCATTTAACTCTTTCTTTTAATGGTAGCTAGACAATAAAAGAATGAATTTTCACATGCTATTTAAAGAGATTCTTGCACATCAAAATAAATGATTCCCCAAAAAACTGTACATTGTTTTATCAACAAAAAGTTGTGTCCATAAAATATGGCTGTTAAAAGTGTAACACACTTGTCTTAGAAATAAAGGTTTTAAGAAAGGAAGCTAACATTACAGATTACTGTTACTGCTTCCTACTGAGAAAAAAAAGAGACGGCTAGAAAAAAACCGTGAGTTTATAAATAAAATTGAAAACAAACTCTCAATTCCCACACCATTCCCCACAACTCACTTCTCTGTTGCACACTTACATTTCTTAGAAATGTCATTCAGCACAGCTGGTGGGGCCACCTTGTTCTCCCATAATTCAGCTGTAAGAGTGCCATGTGACTGCGAGGTCTGGATGGGTTTTCCTGTGGCTACATAATCTGTGCCATTAGATGTCTGAGCTGAAGGTAGTCTAATTGAAGGAGGTGGCTGTTTTGAAGATTGTGTTGTAGTCTGTAGTGGACTCTGGACTGGTTTGTGAGTCTGTCCCTGCGTCTGACCTGGGGCAGTGGGAGCTGGGACTGGGACTTGGACTAGGGTGGGGGTTGGGGCTGGGGCTGGGGCTGGGGCTGTCGGGGCTGAGGCAGGGACAGTCGGGGCTGAGATGGCTGGAGGTGGAGCTGAAGCTGGTGCTAGGGCTGAAGCAAGGATGGGAATTGAGGCTGAGGTAAGGATGGGGACAGACGCTGGAGAGGAAGCTGAGGCAAGGACTGGGGTTGGAGCCGGAGCTGGAGAAGAGGCTGTGGCTGTAGTTGGGGTGGAGGCTGGAACTGGAGCTGAGGCTGAGGCTAAGGCTGGGAGTGGAGCTGAGGTGGAGGTTAAGACTGGAACTGTAGCGGGGGCTGGAACAGAAGCTGTGGGTGATGCTAGAAGGGGAGCTGGGGTTGAGGCTGGAACTGGAGCTGGGATTGTGGCTGGAACCGGAGCTGGAGTTGACCCTGGACCCGGAGCTGAGGTTAGAGCTGAAGCTGGAGGCTGTACTTGCTGGGTTCCTGTAGCCTGTTTTTTGGCAAATCTTGGTGGGAGCTTAGAAGTCTGATTTCTTCCCTTTTCATTTGCATTCTTTTTATTCCAGACCTTAAAAAATGTGCAGGAATCATTTGTGTCAATAAGATAGCTGAAATGTAATAGTTCATGAACAGATCTTCCAACAAAGTTACCTACTGCTAATTTAGTTCCTTTACAAAATACCTACTCAATAAAATAAAAACATCAAGGTTGCTAATGAGATTTTAAATTATGAAAAGCCAATATGCTATAGGGGAAAAAACATATATTCTTGATACACAGGTCCACAAGCTCTTTTCCACAATTCTGAAATTAAAGAAATTAAGTAAATTTGCACCAATTTCATTTGGCAGCAAAATCGGACTCTACCTGACAAAAAATTATTGGTTCCACTCAACTGATGTTTGCCACAAAAACATTAATTCTGGGAGTGTTGGTGGGTGTTATGCTATATAGAATGTATGCACTAATTTACCTTCTTAAAACACAGTAACAATAAATGACTTCTGAAAATATCTAGTCAAGGACTATGCTCAATTAAACTCAATATTATTACACACATAGGATTTTTACAGTGCGCTTCCTGTTTTAGAACCTTCAATCTATTAGGGCTCTTTATCACTGTGACCCACGTGCTCTATTTATGTTTATACTGGTTCAGCATTTAGCAAAATGGGTGTTTGGGTCGATAAAAAGAAAAATTTAACTTACTGTGATTCATACTATGCATTTAAGTAAACTAATTTAGATTTTAAGAGAAACTGGCTTAGTTCAAGAATCTGCAAGTTATTAGAGATCACGGCAGTTGTGTTCATTAGATTTCCAAGATGATTTAAAAACTTAAACACTGAAATGAAGTAAGATGGGGCAAAGAAGTTGCTCTGAAATAAAGATGATCTTCTCTAAGGCAGATAGTGAGATACAGTAATTACATTTTATTTATAACTGATCTCACTGCAGTTAAAAACAGTTTAAAGTTGTGAAAAATCAGGTCATTCTCAGCACTTGAATAATAAATACGGCCCTGACGTTATAGGTGGGAAGAAACCTCAACCATTTCCTAGTGTATTTTGGGCAATAATCCAAATAAGGAGCAACAAATTGAAACACTAAACCTGTATGATTTGTTCTTCCTTCTTTCGGCGTTCTTCATCCTGTAAACGCTTTTGCTGTTTTTTGGATACCACTTCAGTAAAACCATCATCATTCAGATTTGACTGGGGGTCTTCAACTACTGTTACTTCAGGATGGTCATCAATTATAACAACACCTATAGGAATAGAATAAGATTTAAAGTGACATTTTTTCAACTGAAAAGATAAAACAGAAATGTTTACCCCAATAGTGATTAAAAATAAAAAAGGCAAAAACCCAATTCTTATAATTCATAAAATAACCCATTTTCCACACCATAAAATAGCCATTACTAAAATTTGAAGATTTCATAGATAAACCAAGCCCTAAAACTACCTGCCGTGAATGATACATATCTTTTTTTTCCTTAAGCAATGAAGTGGTAATGCCTTTAAAAAAAAAAAAAAAGAAAGAAAAATCAAAAACGTCTTTTATCTTATAGTCAAATCACTTTACCTCTCCCAGTCTCAAGATGTGTATCGTGCTATGAAGATCTATGTTAGCACTTTTATCTTATTTGCATCTAACCATTCGAAGAGGTGGGCATTACTAATTGTTTCCCCTTTTCAAAGGACACAGTAAGCTCTTAAGAGGCTGATTTGCTAACAACATGGTGCTGACAAGCTAAGCTGCTCTTTTGATTCTTAATGCCTTTAGTTTACGTAGACTATTGCCTACAATGTGAGCTGTTAAAAACATGAAATATATGTTACAAAGTTCCATGGGAATGTAAAGTGATATAGATGTACATATATCATAATAGCCCAACAAAAGAATAATTCAAGATATATTTTCAATGCATTGTCTAACAATTATTCTACCTTGTTAAATTATCCTATACATTCTAGTGAGTATAAGAAATTTAGACCCATTAACACTTAAAAGAAAAATAAAAACAGTTCAGGTGATGTGATTTTGGGTTGCAGATATAAAGCTTATACAATGAATGTAAGAAAAGGGTGAGGCAATTCAAATAATTTTGCAAACAATATACATTTTTTTAAGCAGGTGGATTCTTTTCAGATATAATTAATTAATTTATTGTAATTTTTTGGTTGCACTAGGTCTTTTGTTGCTGTGTGTGTGCGCGCTTTCTCTAGCTATGTAGAACAGGGGCTATTCTTTGCTTGTGGAGCACAGGCCCTATGAGGGCTTCAGTAGTTGTGCATCAGCTTAGTTGCTCCAAGGCATGTCAGATTTTTCCAGACCAGGGATCGAACCAATGTTCTCTGCATTGGCAGGCAGATTCCTATCCACTGTACCATAAAGTCCTATACTATGCTGTGATTGGGGAACACATAAGTAAAAATTGCTTGGCAATGATATACACACAATTCAGAACGGTGATAACTTGCGGAGGTTGCCAAGAGAATATGACCCAGAGTAGATCAAAGGGAATCTACCTGCAAACAGTTCTTTTTAAATAGCTAAAAATTCACATTCATAGAAATACTGACAGGGAAAAAAAATTCTAAGTTTGGCTTTCACTCTTTACAAACCTATTACTGTTAGTCTGTTCAGTAAAAACCTGATCTAAAAGGAAAAATATTGATTCTGATTTATCTATGGCACTTCTATTTATGTTTTAAATCCTTTAAGAATTAACTGTGTAAAACAAAGCATATGCTTATCTCAATGCAAGGTTGTAGTTCAATATTTCAAAGGGTGTTATGCACTCCAAGAGATCCCTTCATAATTCTAAATTTGTCTTGGTTTTTCACTTAAACTAGAAAGTGTGTGTAAAGCTTGTCTTCATAGTCATACCATCACTAATTATTTTCATTTTCTTGCCAAAAAGCTCCTTTAGAAACCTTTTGAATAGTTCATTCAACTGCGTAAAGCATTTATGGACATGAGAACAATACTTTGTGATCAACACCCTGTTCTTGTCTGGTGCTATATAACATTTGGAACTAATTTTAGGAAATTTAGATGATTTTAAAGAACCTAAAGATGACTCAAAATTAATTAAAGGACTTCCCTGGTGGTCCAGTGGCTGAGAGGTTGCCTGCCAAGGCAGGGCACAGGTGTTTGATCCTTGGTCCAGGAAGATTCCACATGTCGTGGGGCAACTAGACTAGTGCCTCACAGCTACTGAAGCCCATGTGCCTAGAGGCTGTGCTCCACAATACGAGAAGCCTTCACAATGAGAAGCTGGTGTTTGCAGCAACGACGACACAGCACACCCAAAAATATTTTAAATGTTGTAAAAAAAAACAAACACACACACAAAACTTCAACAAGTTAAAACTAACGGCTCAATTTTCATCATCAATTCAGAAATAATACTTACCTTTTTATATTGTCTTAATAACACTATGCAAACGTATTCCAGAAGTTGTTTGGAAAAACTAGTAAACAAATATTTGAGAAGACAAATCTGCCATGTTCTGTGGACTTTTGTTATCTTCATTTGTCATTTTCCAAATGTGATGTCTAGATGGATGCTAGTCTCTCTTCTCATGGACCACACAATCATCCAAATTTCCTATGGATTTACTTTAACCACTTTAAATCAGAGCTTTCTAACTTTAGCACTGCTAACATTGTGAGTTAGTTGTTCTGTGCACTGTAAAACATTTAGCAGCATTTCTGGGCCTAAACCCACAAATATGTCAGTAGGTGACTTTTCTGCAGGCCCAGTGGTTAAGAATCCACCTTCCAGTGCAGGGGACGTGGTTCAATCCCTGGTCAGAGAACTAATACCCCACATGTCAAGGAGCATCTAAGCCTGTGCACCACCAACTACTGAGACCTCGAGCTCCAGAGACCATGCACCACAACCTGAGAGAAACCCACATGCTGTAGCTAAGACCTGAGGTTAACAAATATATATGTATATATAAAAATGTCAATAACATCTAGCCACCAGCTGCAACACCAAAAATGTCTCTAGAAATTGTCACATGCCCCTGGGGTACAGAATCATCCCTATTAAGAACCACAGTTCTAAAGAATCTAAAAATTCTTAAAACATACAGTTAAGATTCTTTCTTTTCCACATGAATCCTAAAATGATAGTCCAGAATTAGCTCTCAAGTTTGTGTGTAATGGAATTAGAATCCCCTGGAGAACTTGTTAAAACACAGATTGCTTCACATGCCAAGAGTTTCTGATTCAGTAGACCTGGGGTAGGGTCCAGGATTTTGTTTTTCTCACAAACTTCCAGGTGATGTTGATGTTCTGAAGACCCTGTTTTGAAAATAGCTGGTCTATAAATAATAATGTCAAGGTCCTGGGCCCAATCAAATTGAATATGTATAGAAAGTGAAAGTGAAGTCACTCAGTCGTACCCAACTCTTTTTACAACCCCATGGACAGTAGCCTGCACCAATCTCCTCCGTCCATGGGATTTTCCAGGCAAGAATACTGGAGTGGGTTGCCATTTCCTTCTCCAGGGAATCTTCCTGACCCAGGGATCAAACCCAGGTCTCCTGCATTGTACGCAGATGCTTTACCATCTGAGCCACCAGGGAATATGAGCCACCATTAACTAGATGAAAGAAAACTCTTATCAACATCTCTAATATGCAATAGCAACAGTACCTAACCAGTTTCCCACACTACTATCTAGTCTCAACTTAGTAAATCTCTCAATCTTATTCAATATTTCGAGCTTAAATCTCATCTGAATGAATGGGAAATACCAATATTCGTCTGTGTAAGTGTCTACTCTTAGAGATTCCTTGTTAACGCCTTCATCATGTATTTCCTTCTGGCTGTGTTATCCTTCACATTTGACATCCTATCACTCCACGGCTTTCTGAAAGTATTTATCCACAGCAACACTAGCTCCCATCCTATTATTTATTCTCTGTTTACCATATCCTAGATATCAATTTTCTCAAGGTCATAATTCATTGAGGTTAACACTTCTCTCTTTTCAAACACAGCATATATACAAAGCATCTTCATTTGGTTTTCTGTGCGTCCCCCCACATCTGTTTAGCAAGGAAGAGTGGTTAATTTACTTTCTTAAGAAAACTGAAACTGTGAATTATCTTTAACAAGAATTTTATCATGCACTCACAGGTATGGTAAAAGTTGGTTTCAGTTAAAGCTCTATCTGTGATTCATCATCAGTCTCTATCTCTACCTTGAAGTCCAACTTTCTTTTTTTGATGCCTTATTTATTTATAGTATCTACTTATATGTAACAGATGGACAGACAGACAACAGACAGACAGACAAAGGTGATCTGAAACGCACTTGCATAGTTGTTGAGATCAAACTGTGACAGCGCATCCACTTTCTCTTTGGGTTTTTTAGGGCCTGGTTTGGGGTCTTCTCTTTTTTTCCCAGTAGAATCTTTGGAGTTCTTTTGTCCTGTACCATTAGGTGCTCCTTCTTGATGGTGTGCAGAGCTGCCATTGACAGGATCAGCACCACTGGTGCCTGCCGACTGGTCATCAAATGGCCTGCAAAATAATAATCTGAGATTTTATTACTAGCTCCACATGTGTGTGTGTGGCGTGTGGCTTAGCTGCTCAGTCATAACCGACTCTTTTTTGACTCCACAGACCGTAGCCCGCCAGGCTCACCTGTCCATGGAATTTTCCAGGCAAGAATACTGGAGTGGGTTTCCATTTTCTACTTCCCAAACCAGGGATCAAACCTGTGTCTCTTGCATCTCCTGCATTGGCAGGTGAATTCTTTACCACTGAACAATCTGGGAAGCCCACTGTCTCCATATCCTTAATCAAAAGAAAAATGCCCTTAGTGGTAATTTCTAAAGTTCAATCTAAGAAGAAATAACAGTGGGATAGAAATGCCTCAGTGATTTTTGTTGGGTACAACTTTACTAAGATGGAGCTTCCCAATAAAGGAAATAAGACTAGCTCCTCAAGAGTTCTTTCCAGCAATTAAATTCGAGAATTCTAATTATTCCCTGAAGGTTCTTACTGTGTCTATTCTTACCATGTTCATTATGTTTATAAATGAGCTAATCAACATTGTTCATAGTAGAAAATTTCTGTGATCTAAGCTAGTCCAAAGTATTCAATGGTGGATCTTCTCCACAAGAGGGCGGTATGTGAAAAAAAAAAGTGTAAAGAATTCTGTGCTAAGTCTTTTGTTTTAAAAGTTCAATCAGATTTATACATATACATACATATATATATATAAACATTTTAAAAACCAGTTTTAATATGGAAACAATTCACTTCACAAACCAAAAGTATTTCTACAGGGTTTTTTCCTGTTAACAAATTCTTTTCTTGGGTTCATTTTATAAAAACTTCAAGAACATACACCATGAAAAATGGGCTTATCAATTCACTTTCAGCTCAATCTATAGTATTACTCNAAGTATAGTTTTAGTTTCTCTAAAGGTGCAAAAGCAGCCATTCATGGACCCTGCGCTTCCACTGCCAAGTGCCTAGGTTCAATTCCTGGCTGGGGAATTTAGATCCCACAAGCTGAGTAGCATGCCCTATATCCTCCCCCGCAAAAAGATGCAAAAGTAATTATATGTAACATAAAATACTACTCACCCTCGCTTTCCACTTTTTGATGGTGGGCCACTTCTCCTTTCATTCCTAGGACCTGAGAAATTCCTTCCGGATTTGGGTGGACCATTGTTACCACGCCGATTCTGGCGATCTATGCCAGGTCGCTGACTAGAAAAACTTCTCTTTGCTATTTCCCTCTTTGGAGGTACAACATTCTCTCCCGTCTTTACCACCACTTGTGCATTCAAATCAGCATTTTTTTTTTCATCCCTCTCACGCCTCTCATTGAAATCACTGCTTTCAGAGGCTGTTTCCCATTCTTCATTTGCCTGATCTGAAGAGTTCTGGTTAGATAAGTCTGGTGTCTTATTCCCAGAAATATCCCCAGCAGTATTAACTGGTTCCTGAACCACATTATTAACTGTGCCATTTGTGGGCACTGCCACCTCATTGGTTTTTGAAGCAGCCTCCCTCTCCCTTAGTCGTCTAAATCGCGGAGGTTTATCTTGCCTTGGTGGTCGCGTAGGACGCTGCCTTCGGGGTCTCTCTCTAGCTGGGTCAAATTTTCGTTCAAATTTTGGAGGCCGTTTATCTGCTGGGATAGGGATAAACTGCTCATGTCTCCTTGGTGGCTCCCCATTGTCTGGTTTATGAGCTTCTGTCTGCCTTGGGTTCCACTGATTATCCCGATAAGCAGGTCTTCGTAAGGTAGAAGGGCGTGATGGGCGACCTCCAGGATCTCTTCCACCACGTCTGAATGTTCCCCCTCTGCCTCGCCTTGTAGGCTCTCCTTTAGGAAGGAAGCCTGGTTTAGATTTATCATCATCCCTTACAAAAGGTTTTTCTAGAGGTCTACTATCTATTCGGACATGATTTTCAGGCTTGAAAGAAGACTGAGGCTTTATAGGTTTTTTGCTTTCAGGCCGTTCCTCTCTTTTAGGAAGCTTACTTTTACTTAAACTATCCCTGTCGCTTGCACTTTCATGAATTTCACTGTCTGTGTCAGTCTCTGAACCTCGCTGTCGTCTTCTTTTGGGAACAACTTCAAAGTCTGAGCTCTCACTTCGTGTTTCACTTTCTTCTCGCTGCCTGAGGGGCCCTGGGGCCATGTGCTCTGCTCGTGGCTTGCTGTCTCTGTACTGAGGATAATCTCGAGTGTGCCCTCTGCCACCCCTGCCACGTCCTCCGTAAGAGCCTCTGTAGCTTCGCCCTCTGGAGTAATATTCACCTCGGCCTCGACCTCTGTATCCCTGATCTGGAAACCAATCTCTATCTCTAGCTTCTTTCCAGTAGGTCCTAGGGGGTAAAGTAGATTCTTTTTTAGCTGTTGGTCTTGAATCTGGTCGAGTTCTCTCTGTAACAAGGTCTTTGCTGATGACTTTCTCAGGCTGCTTTTCTTCCTTGACTGTTGGTGCTGTGACCGTTTGTTGGTTTGCGGTTTTAACTGCAGGCTCTACCTCAACACTACTTACAGATTCCAAAGGCTTCTCGGTATCTTGAGGTGGCTTTTGTACCAAAATTGAAGGCGAAGTTTCTACTGAAGGAAGTTTCTCTGGCTCTGGTTGAGGTTGTGGTGGAACCGACTGTGGCTGAACTGGTGCTGCAGGTGGTGCGGGTGGTGGAGGAAGAGCTTCTTTCTTCTCTGTCTTTTCAGGTTTCACCACTTTTTCAGTGACCTTTTCTTTTTCTCCCTTTTCTCCTTCTTTCTCCTTCCTTTGCTCCCGTTCTTCTTTCATATCTCTAAGTATAGGTTTTTTAATAGGACCTGATCTTCTCACAGGCCTGTCGTTACCTTCTTCTCTTCTGTTGGAACTAGGCCTTGGGCCCCAACGAGTTTCTGATTTAGATTTATACAATTTCTCAGGTTTTGGTCCATCAGAAGATCGGATAAAGCCCTCTTTTTTTGGTTTTTCCTCTGGCCTTTCTGCTGGTTCTTTTGAATCAATACCTCTGCTAGTTACTTTAGGAATGCTTGCAGATGGCTCATTCCTCAGCTCCTCTGATTTTTGAGTGTGGTTAGATCCATGGCACACACTTCTTTTCCGGGCAGGCTGACTTTCTCCAGCTGAAATTCGCTCTTCTTGAGGAGTGACTATAGTCTTTTGATCAGGTACATCAAAACAAGTAGACTGACTATTTGTGTCAGTATGACGAGGTCTAATGTCTTCCACTGATCTGCTTAAAAACTTCTGTACGTCTGTCTCACTTGATTCTCTGACAAAGTCTGGTTTTGGATGGGCCTCTAACTGACCATGTTCTACAGGATAAGCAGCAGTTATCTGTTCCTGATCCAATGGAGCTTCAGGCCTATGATAATGAGAATTCAAAGAAATAATAGCCATCACAGCAAAAAATCTTTTTCACATGTACATGTACAGCAAAATAATCTCTCCAATTTAAAAACAAAAAATGAGTCCTAATCATAAAGAACCTTATGTCTCTACAAAAAGTTCAGTGCAACATTATTCATAAGAGCCAAGAGATCGAAACAACCTAAGTGTCTACTGCAGATGAATGGGTTAAGAACATGTATATGCATACAAACAGCATGTTGTTTAAAGAAAGAAAATCCTGCTATATGCTACATCACAGATGAGAAGATTACACTAAGTGAAATAAACCAGTCACAGATGAACAAATACTGTATGATCCCACTTATATAAACTATTAATATAATAAAACTAGTCCATAAAGAAGTAATTACTAGGGACTAGGAGGAAATGAGTTGTGATTAAATGGGTACAAAATTTTGGTTGTGCAAGATGAAAAAGTTAGAGATCTGTTATACGATGTTATGCTTACAGTTAACAACATTGTACTATATACTTAAAAATGTGACAGGAGGGTAGATATTGTGTTATGTTTCTACTATCCTCAATTAAAAAGAAATGAAACTCAGTCCTTAAGAAAAAGAAGTTTAGACCATGCTTATGTGAAAGTTATATCTATCAAAACTGGTAATTTTCACTTATAACCAGAGTACACTAGAGTAGGTCCATCTTTCCCAATGAATCAGAATTTCAAAACATCATAAAACAAATTCCTTAAAAAGGCAAAAGCTCTAACTTATCATTATAAATTACTGAAGATCACCAATTGTCTGATACTTCAAAGTAACTGTAAAT
This sequence comes from Neotragus pygmaeus, assembly GCA_006410875.1. Taxonomy (NCBI): domain Eukaryota; kingdom Metazoa; phylum Chordata; class Mammalia; order Artiodactyla; family Bovidae; genus Neotragus; species Neotragus pygmaeus. The sequence continues at coordinate 48,645 of SJYV01034210.1, read as the reverse complement.
TAGTGTTTATCCTTAACTTGACCTCAGAAAACTTCCATAAGATATTGATACTTAAATGTCTAACATTTCTAAATAAGTGGAAGAATTATATCAACACTTTAGCCAGACTGTATGTTAAGTACAGGAGAATCTTGACAATTTTGACAGCTACCACTAAATTTCAGTATTTAAATGAGCGTACAGAAAGAACTATGTTACAAAATGCCCTAATCAATCAATACTAAATGCCGGGAAAAGGAAAATACATTCTAGAATGAAAAAAGGCATATTAAATGGGAGAAAATCAGATCTGTGGCTCAGTCCTAAGTCAGAATGATCTCCAGGGAGACTACACAGTTTTCATTTCCCCACAATATTCTATTGGCTTGCTAATGACTTTAATAATTACCTTACATCCTCAGGTTCTTCTGTTGCCTTGGGAGTGGTGGCCTGTTGAGGCTCAGTATGAGGATAGGGATCTGACCCCCACATCATTCGAGGCTCAGAGAGCGAAATCGCATGATCTCTTGCAGAGCGAGCCAAATGCTCAAATGACTCAGAATTGTTTGGTGACCCTTCCATCTGATCTCGTCTCATTAATGGCTTAGGAGGAATCATTCCTACACAAAAGATCAGAAAAAGATGGGGGTGAGGGGAGAAAACAAAGGAAACAGAATCATTATAGACACAGTATCCAGGTTAATACTTAATTACTATTTGGACATCTCTATATTTAAAGAAATACTTTTGGCAAGTAAAACTGATTAACTCAAAAAATCATCAGTGAAAATTGAATTTTTCTGTGAGTGACATTTTTATTGCTGCTGTTAAATAAATAGATTTAAAAATCCAGGAAGCAACACAAGCAAAACCATAAGAATAGTCTATTTTACTTTAAAGGAAAGAAAAGGTAATTACTATAAAAATCAGATAACAAGTACCATGACTCTGTGCATATTAAACATTTTGAGAATTACACCAAGTGATGAATTTTCAGAAAATCATTTTCCATAGAAAATTCTATTAATTTAATTAGTTGATCAGTATGCCATACATTATGTCTCTTAAATTTAAAGTTTTCATATATGATAATATACATGTTTCAATGCTATTATGAAATAGATCGCCAGTCCAGGTTCAATGCATGAAACAGGGTGCTCAGGGCTGGTGCACTGGGATGACCCAGAGGGATGGGATGGGGAGGGAGGTGGGAGAAGGGTTTAGGATGGGAAACACATGTAAACCCATGGCTGATTCATATCAATGTATGGCAAAAACCACTTCAGTATTGTTAAGTAATTAGCTTCCAACTAAAATAAATTAAAAAAAAAATTTCAGTATAAATTTTAAATCAAGATGTAATTCTTGAACGTATTTTTATCACCTCTAAATTTTCCTCTATACCATCTTGGTACTGGGTTATCTGAATTTATTCTGATAAACACAGCTATTTTATTTGTTTTTAGCTAACCTATTAGGAAATTCAGGTGGTAGGCTGGTAAATGACAGAAAAAATAGCTATAATATATAACATATGGATAAAATTAAAATGCTGAAACACCTGAAAGAATGAAAACAATGCAGCAAACAACAGATGTTATAACTAAGACAGCAGTTTTCCATCTGAAATAATATTCACAAAACAGGAAGTACAGTATTTTGGTCTTACCACACTGTTGGTACAGGAATTGGAATTTAACTACTCTGTGCTCAAAGAAGATACATCATTTTATGACTAAGAAGTCCTATATAAGTTCTTACTAGATTTTAACTCTCAAAGGAAGTAAGACTAAAATTGTGGGGAAAATGAAAAACTCTAAACTTGTACAACTGCAAGTAAGCCAGAGACAGTGCCAATTTCAACTTACCAGGATGAATGGGAGGAATATCCATAGCAGGTCTACCTGATATCATCCGAGGATCCATGTATGACTGCATCATGAGCCACCTTGGATCAAAACCCATGGAAGCCAAATGCTGGGGGTGAGGCTGCATGGGCTGGTAAAGAGGTCTATGTGGAGGTGGAGGGACAGCACTGCTGGATGGCTGAGAGGGAACCGTCTGTGGAAGCACACCTTGCTGCTGCTGCTGCTGCCACTGCTGTTGCTTCATCTGTTCCTGAAAAAATAGGCAGGATCTCACATTTTGAGCCTTTAGTTCCATGTGATAAATCAATACAACCAATCATACTGGAAAACAGGCTTTTTTGAAACCCTGAGGGAAAAGGACTCAAAACACATTTGACAGTGAGAGATGGTAAGACAAGAGAACAAAGGTTCAGTTATGACATTCTGCCTTATACTTCAGCAATTAATCACTCATCAATTACACTGCAAGAAACCATTTCCTAGAAAGGAAGATGAGGCAGATGAAAAAAAGGAACGTATAAAGCCCATATCAACAAACTTTTACTAATTTAAAAGAGGCAAACTTTTCAGAGGAAATTTGTATGTTTTGGGTATTTTGAATTTTATGTTCAATTATTTCTCATACTACTAAACAATAAACCTTTCAAATCACACGTACAAGATAAAATGTTTTTATTGTTACCTGCTGCCGCTGGAATCGTGGTGGTAAAGACTTCTGAAACTGTTTAAAATAGCCAGATAATACAGCAGGCCGAGGCTGAGACCCTGATTCTGGTTCTGTTTCATGTGCTACCTGCGTGGTCTCTTTTTCGCTGCGATTGCTATCTTGTCTAGTGAAAACTGGGTCATCCTCTGTCCAAAGAAAAGGTGAAAGATAATTAAACTCATCTCTGACACTTAACATTAATACATGCTACTCATACTGGAGTGAAATAATCAGACAAATTTTAAAAGTTAATGAGGAAGAAAGTATCCTTACTCCAAAACACCATTTTGTACTTTAATATTGGTAACCATCAATGCAATGAGGTAACATTAGCTTAACAAAACCTCAGATTTTCTCAAAGCTGGATTCTTAAGATAGAACTCACATACCCAGATGCTTTATCATGCAAAACTCTGTATTTGATATTTTGTGATAATAAACCATTTCAAATTCTATTTTTCACTGTTTCAATAAATATGAACACCGCTGTCAACATTTACTTGTGGTTCACTAGCATTTAGATGAAAACAAGAATGGCCTATAAATACTTAAAATAGAATATGTTGGTTTATAAAATTTTTTGATTAGGGCACTATCTATAGAGAAAACTAATGAATCTAAACTATGATCATTCATTTTAATGATCATAAAATGAATGATCATGACAATCAAATGAACACTAGTATCTTAAAATATATAAATCATTGTTCTATGTAAAGGGTATCAATTATGATACACAAAAAGGAGAACCATACACATCCCCTCAACCAAAAAAAGTTCTCATCCCAAAGAAAACCAGAGTTATATTCATTCTAGAAAATGACATTTGTTACAACTACAAAGCCATGTTATATTATAAATTCTTTTCTCAGAGAATCAGGGGTGAATTTTAAGGGGAAAGCGAATGTAAAGCTAATGTAAAACCATGCAATAAAGAATCAAAAGTCACACTTTGTATTACATTCAATATTAGAAATGTTTTAAAAATGATAAAATATTAGAGGGAAAAGACAGCCAAGAAGGTGCAACATTTAAAAATGAAACGGGTACACGTTACTGGTAAACCCAGCTAAAGTTAAATTGCCGTCAGAGGACATATAAAATGTGAATGAAAATATAAGTGCCACCAAATAATGATCACTAAAAATAAAACCGAAATTAGTTCATGTACAATATATAGTTGCTGTTGACAGTAGATTAATCAGGGTCAATACATATATTTGCTTGCAAAACTATGACTAAAATGAATTTCCTTATTTCTAATTCATGGCTTTTTCTCATTAACTGCGAATAAAATTCTCTAAGATTGTTTTTTTAGAATTCATCAATTTTAAAGTATAAAAATATTTTTCATTTCTGTGGTGAGAAATTTTTTTTTTTGTTCTTCCTGAAATCCTTTATTATTATTTTTTTTTACTTTATTTTACTTCATAATACTCTATTACTGTGGTGAGAAATTTTGCTTTACCTTTTTAAAGTGTTCTGAGCTAAGTGCTTAGGATACATAATAAAAGCCCATAATCAACATCAAATTATCTCTAGACTGCTTAATATAAGAAATCTGTGCAATTTGGTAACTCAACAATCTGCACGGACTATATCTTATTTTTTTTAAAAGTTGAGATAAACACTCTTATTTCTCTTTATAGTGACATTAAGGACTAAATTTGANATTTCTGTGGTGAGAAATTTTTTTTTTTTTGTTCTTCCTGAAATCCTTTATTATTATTTTTTTTTACTTTATTTTACTTCATAATACTCTATTACTGTGGTGAGAAATTTTGCTTTACCTTTTTAAAGTGTTCTGAGCTAAGTGCTTAGGATACATAATAAAAGCCCATAATCAACATCAAATTATCTCTAGACTGCTTAATATAAGAAATCTGTGCAATTTGGTAACTCAACAATCTGCACGGACTATATCTTATTTTTTTTAAAAGTTGAGATAAACACTCTTATTTCTCTTTATAGTGACATTAAGGACTAAATTTGAAGGTAACTTAGAATACAGATTAAAAACTTAAAGGAAAACTTTAAATAGCTTTATAACTTCAAACAGCATTGTCTTATAGAAGCAGCATGGATTTTACGGTTAAAAAAAAAAAAAAATCCAGTATTTCCATAACAGAAATGTACTGAAATAAAATTATTTCTATTTTAAACCACTGTTAACTCTTAAACGTTAAATCTGGAGCATAGTTCTATTAATTAGAGTTTCTGATCCAATTTTGGGAAGAACACATCAGCTGATTATAGCTAGCAAAGGCTTTTTTTGGGGGGTGGGTGGGGGGTGCGGTGCCACACATCAACAGGTATGAACCCATGCCTCCTGTGATGGAAGCACAGAATATTAACCACTGGACCACCAGGGAAGTCCAGCAAAGTTGGTGTTTTTTTTGGTGGGGGGGCAGGGGGAAAGGGGAAGCATTCTGGCAAGCATATAGATAACCTATGAAAGCTTTTATATATCCAAGCTGGTAGAAAAACAAACATGAAATTGTGAACAGAGCAGTCATTTAATTATGACAATCCAAAATTCCCATTAAGCTCTATTCAATTTAAATTTTAGCAGTATTAACCCGTGTATAAACAAAGGAGATTTCATATAGTTAAATGCTGTGGAATCATAAAAGAATAAAAGAATCAGCATCTAAGTATGAAGCCAATACTATTTTGCTGACAATAAACTCCTTTAGATCCAAAGATACAAATAAACTGAAAATGAAAACATATTCCATGGAAATAGTAACCAAAAGACAGCAGGGTGGCTACAATGAAGATAAAACTGACTTTAAATCAAAGTTTTACAAGAGACAAAGAAGGTCATTAAATACTAATAAAAGGTTCAATACAGTAAGACACAGCAATTATAAACATTTACACACCTAGTAACAGGACCATCAAAAAAAACTATGACGCAAAATACTGGGGGATACACACTTGTACATTCAGAGGCTTCAACAACCCCATCTCAATGATGAAAAGAACAGCCACACAGAAGTAAGGAAAAAGGACTTAATAAATCAACTAGACCAACTCTGGGCTTCCCTCGTAGCTCAGTTGGTAAAGAATCTGCCTACAATGAAGGAGACACAGGTTTGATTCCCAGGTCGGGAAGATCCCCTGGAGAAGGAAATGGCAACCCACTCTAGTATTCTTGCCTGGAGAATCCCATGGACAGAGGAGCCTGACAGGCTACAGTTCATGGGGTCAAAAGAGTCAGACATGACTTAGTGACTAAACCACCAGCAAACCAACTAGATTCACAGACACATATAGAACACTCTACTCAAAAACAGCATATACATTCTTTTCAAGGACATTTTCAGAACATCAGGACCCAAATTAACTCTCAAGAGAGCTCAAAGGACAGATATAGAAAGTTTTTTTCTAACCAAGATGGAAAGAAGTTCAAAACCACTAGAGAAGTAAGGAATATTCATAAATTTGTGGAAATTAAATAACTTCCTTCTCCAAGAAATTAAATAACACTCTTAAACAACCAAAAAATTAAAAAAGAAGGTGCAAGGGAAGTTGGAAAATACCTAAGAGATGAATGTAAACAAAAACACAACATACAAAAACTTACGGGATGCAGAAAAGTAAAGGGGGGAATTTATAGCTATAAATGGTTAGTTACATTAAAGAAAAACAGGAAAGCTCTCAAAATCAATAACCTAGAGTTATGACTTAAGGAATGAGAATAAGAACCAAACCCAAGGTACCGGGAGGAAATAAAATTCACAGCAGAGATCAAGAAAATAGAGAACAGAAAAATAGAGAAAAATCAATGAAAATAAAAGTTGGTTCTTTGACAAGCTCTACAAAATTGACAAATATTTAGCTGGGACAGTAAACTAAGGGAAAAAAAGACTCAAATTACTAAAATTAGAAATGAAAATAGGAAATTACTACCAATTATACAGAAATAAAAAGGATTATGAGAGAACTATGAATAACTGTACACCAATGAACTGGGTAACCTAGATGAAATGTACAGTCTCCAAAACAAAAACATCTACCAACGCTAAAAATCACAAAGAAACATAAAATGTGAACAGACTTTTAACTAGTCAGGAGATTGACTTGGCAATCAAAAACCCTGCAGCAAAGTCAAGTCCTGGACCTGATGGCTTCACCGATGAATTCCACCAAACATTTAAAAAACTAACATCAATTCTTCTCAAACTTCCAAAAACTGAAGAGGAGGGAACACTCATAATTAATTTACAAGACCAGCATCACCATGACACCAAAGCCAAACAAGGACACAAGAAAACTGCAGATAAATACAAATATCTCTTATGAACACCGATGCAAAAATTCTCAACAAAATACTAGAAAACAGAATTTAGCAACATACTGAAAGTATACTAATTACCATTACCAAGTGGGATATATTCCTGGGATGCAAGGATAGTTCAATATATACAAATTGATCAATATACGAATATACGATCAATATATGAATATACGATCAATATACATTGACAGAATGAAGGGAAAATAACATGATCATCAAAATTAATACAGAGAAGGATTTTTGACAAAATTCAACACATTTTTAAGATAAAAATACTCAAATAGAAGGAAACTACTTCAACATAATAAAATCCACTTATCAGAAACCCACAGCTAATACCACACTCAATGTTGACAGGCTGAGAAGTTTTTCTGCAAGATCAGGAATAAGACAAGGGTGCCTCCTTTTGCTACTTTTATTCAACTTAGTATGGGACAATTTTGAGGTGTTCAAGACTGCAGTGGAGGAAGTAACTGTAGATGTGGTAGAAACAGCAAGAGAGCTAGAATCTGAAGTGGAGCCGAGATACAACTGAATTGCTGCAATCTTATGACAAAACTTGAATAGACAATAAGCTGCTTTCCAATGGATGAATGAAGAAAGTGGTTTTATGAGATGGAATCCACTCCTGGGAATGACTATGAAGACTGTTAAAGACAACAAAAGATTTAGATTATTATTACATAAACTTACTTGGTAAAGCATCAGCAGGGTTTGAGAGGAATGACTCCAATTTTGGAAGATTTTTTGTGGATAAAAGTTATGAAACAGCACTGATGTTATAGAGAAATCATTTGTAAAATAAGAGCCAACTGACACAGCAAACTTCATTGCAATCTTAAGACATCTGCCACAGCTACCACTCCATCCTTCAGCAACCACCACCTGGATCATCAGCAGCATTAACACTGATGCAAGACTCTCCCACACCAGTGAAAAGATCATGACTCACGGAAGGGTTAGTGATGGTTAGCATTCTTAGCAATAAAGTATTATTAAGGTATGCACATACTATATATATACACACATATATATATTTCTAAAGAAAATGCTATGGTACACTTTATAGAATAGTATAAACATAACTTTTATATGCACTGGGAAATCAAAAAATTCACATGACTCGCTTTATTGCTGTGGTCTGGAACAAACCGACAACATCTCAGGTATGCCTGACTCAAAAGAAATGAAAGTAGGGTCTCAAAGAGATATTTGTACACTCATATTCACATCAATATTATTCAAAATAGGTAAAACATGGAATCGATCCAACTGTCCATCACCAGATCGGGTAAGCAAAATATGGTGTGTGTGTGCATTTATGTGATGGATTAGCAGACTTAAAAATGGAGGATATTCTATCCTTTCTTTCTTTCACTCATGCTACAACTGATGAAACTTAAGGACATATGATCAACAAAAATGCAGTCACAGAAAGACAAATACTATATGATTCCACCCACATGAGGCACTGCCAACAGTTACAATCACACCCACAGGAATCACCACCCAGGGGCTGGGGAGTTAACTGTTTAATAGATATAGAATTTTGATTTCACAAGATGAAAGGAGTTCTGGAGATAGATGGCAATGATGGTTCATTATGAGTGCTTTTAATATCATTTTAATAAAAAATGGTTAAGATGCTAAATTTTAAACTACATGAATTTTATCATAATAAAAAAATTACAGAACAAACCCCACATTTTCAAGTATTCAAATAAAAAAAAAGTATCCAGTAAAATTCAACCTATAACCAAAAAACATGAATCACTTTTATTTGGATTACATATTTTTAAAATACATAAACACTCAACATTCACAATATAAGTTAATAGGAAGCCTTTTGCAAAGTTTACATAAGGACAAACAAGACTATCATACCTTTGTTACAGTTGTTTTCACTTTCTGGTTTTTCTACCATAGGTTCTGAAGTAGGTTCTTTGTGTTCAATTTTTTCGTCCACTTTCTCTCTCTCTCTCTTCTCCAACTCACATTCCTTTTCCTGTTCTTTCGTCTTTTGCAGTTCTTTTTCCTTTTCTTGCTGCCGTTCTAGCTCCTCTTTTTCTTGCTTTCTTTCCTTCTCCATTTCTCTCTGTTTTTCTTGTTCTCGCTCCAGTTCTTTTTCCTTTTCCTGTTGCCTTTCCCTTTCTTTTTCCCTCTCCTTCTCTCGCTCCCGCTCTTGTTCTTTTTCCAGTTCTCTCTCCCGTTCCCGTTCCTTCTCCCGTTCCCTTTCTCTGATTTCCTCTGGAGAGGGCTGTTTGTCCACTATGCCAAGCTTTTCATCCAGTCGTTTCAGTTTCTCTGCACATGCTGCTTTCCTTTGTTCCTCCATTCTTCGCTCTTCCTCTTCACGCCGTTTACGAGCACGTTCCACTGCTGCAGAAAGTTCTGACTGTTGCCTTCTTCTTTGCTTCCATATTTCATCTTCATCTGGGACCTGCTGCTTGGGAGGGAAAGGGCCTGGTCTTCCAGGTACTGCCTGTCGGTCTGGAGGAGGATGCTGAAATTTTAAAATAAAATCTCAGATGAGTATGACAATACAGGATATATCACAGACAAACAGCAGGAGCACAATTCTCCACAGAATATCAGAAAATTTCCCTGAAAAACATACACATTAAACACAAAATCATTGTGGGGAAAATAGTATATCTAGATAAGTTTTTAGAATAGTTAATCCAGCCATCTAATAGTAACTGAGCATGCACCTATCTATTGTGCCAGACACTAATGCTCACTCAGTATTTGCTGAGTAAAATTAGAAGCTGCCACAACATGTATTTCAAAATCTAAATTTAGAGACAAAGGAAATTTAGAATATGAGTGTTTTAGTAGTAACTGTGAGAGATGGATTGCCTAAAGAGGGAGAAAAGAAGTCCATAAAGATGCAACATGGCACCACACAAGCCAAGATCGGGGTACAGTTACAAGGAAAGAGTGGACAGTCAAAGATGCTAAGTGAAGCACATAGAGACACCACTGCTGCTGACACTCCAAAGGAGAAGAAACTCCTAGAAAGCAGCCTGAGAATTCTTTTTTTTTTTGAGAAGTCTATGTTTAAAGAGAGATTCATATCTAGAGCCCATGGTGGAGAGGGGATCACCCGAGAGACTGAGTTTTACTGATTTAATTTTCAACTGATGTGCTCTAAAACAATTACTACAAAGTCTAAAATCAATGCCAGCAACTATGCAAAGACCAGCAGAATGAAAAAAAGCACATGAAGAGCTGAAACATCAAGGAAGTAAAAATGTGCTTTAAAAATACTGATTTTTAATAGCTACTAGGGTGAAGAAACCTTAAAAGCCATGTAACTATTCAGAATTCCTACAAAAGAAAAAACAATGATATGGTGGAAACACTGGACTGAATACTAAAAACAACCAACCAACCAACCAAACCATGAATCCAGACTCTACCATTTACTACCGTGCTATCTTACAAAAACTGCTTCATCTCTCTGGTATTGTTACTTAATCTCTACCTCAAAGACAAGCTGCAAAAACAAAGTAATTATATAAGCACACCTAATTTACACTGTAAACTCACAGGGTAAGCATTTTTTGGAAAAGCAACTTTACTGAAGTATAATTTACATAAAATGTGATGCATATATTTTAACTGTATAGTTTGATGACTTTGGACAAATGATAAACTTATGTAACTACTGCCCCATTCAACATATAGAGCACTTTCATCAGTCCTCTGTATGAATCCCTGACCCCATGCAACCAGTAATCTGCTTCTGTAGTATAGAGTAGTTCCGCCTTTCCTAAAATTTCACAAAAATGGATACAATAAGTTATGTCGTTTTGTATCTGGCTTCTGGTGCTCAGGCTAGTGGTTTTGAGGTCACCGTGTGCAACAACTGTTTGCTCAATTCTATTGCTGGATACTACGGCATCAGAAGCATACTGTTTTATCTGTGGACAGACATACCTTTGGATTGCTTCTAGTTTTTTAACTAGGAATAAGACAGCTACAGACATTCCTGCTTAAGTATATTTGTGTAAATGTTTTAGTTTCCTTTAGACGAATACCCAGGAAGGGAACTGCCAAGTCATATAGCAACTATGTGTTTCACTCTATAAGAAACTGCCAAACTGTTTTCCAAAGTGATTACAGGTTTTATGGCTCCATCAGCACTGTATGAGGGTGTCACCTGCTCTATACCTTGCCAACATCTGGTGCCATCAGCCTTGAAAATTCTGGACATGTAACAAAATTTCAATGTGGTTTTAGTTTTCATTTTGCTGGGAACTAAAGACATTGAACATTTTTTCACGTGCTTATCAGCCATTTGTATATCTTACTTTATGAAATGAATGTTCAAATCATTCTGTTGGACTCTTTGGTCTCATTGTTGAGTTGCAAGAGTTTTTAAATACACGTACGTGCAACCCCTTGCCCAATATAAGTTCCTTGTCAGATGAAATACTAATATTCTTCCTATGATATCTTTTCTTTGCCTTAGAGGTGTTTTTCAAAAATCAAACTGATCAATCTCTTCTTTCTAATTCATGTCTTTTTTGTCTCATCCAAGACATTTTTGTTGGCCCAAGTTCATAAAGACTTTCTTCTGCATTTTCTGCTAAATGTTTTAGTTTTAGCTTGTATGTGTATAGAAATACTACAAAGAGCGTGCAGCGGTTAAAAGGAAAATGACTAGTGCAGATGATGGTGATGGTACACGCCCCTATCACAACAGAGTGATCAGGGAAGGAAGGCCTGTGAACTGTTAATATCTGTGATATCTCAAAAGCAAAATTTTAGAAGGATGGAGGGACGAAGAGATTACCTATGCTAACTGCTGCTGAGATTAAGTAAATGAATACAAGAGAACTGATTGTGGCAAGATGGAACAGTCATTACTAACCTTGATAATAACATTTTTTCAAAGGTATACTGGGAGACAAAAGTATAACTGGAGAGGGTTAATGAGAAAGTGATGGCAGGAAGTGTAAAGAACTCACTAAAACAATTTTGCCATGAAGGAGAACAGATATAGGGAAGAAACTGGTGGTGGTGATGGGGAGGTGTAAACTGTAGTGGAAGTTGAAGAAGGGTTGGAGTTTAAAACTTTTCTTGAAGGTGAGACAATATTACTGGTAACTGACAAAGATGGGATCCAGGGAACAAGTAGAAAGGTGGTCCTAAGGAACAAGGACAATAGAAAAAAAAGTCAGTACAGGAAAGGTACTTGATTGGGAAGAACAGGTGTTTCTTATTTTCTTAGGAAAATTAGGAGCATGCTAATCAGTTGAGAAGGAAGAGGGAAAGGCTAAAGAAAGAGGGGCAGCTACAAGGTAAAGTTGATAACTATTTCATAAAAATTATCAATAAGAAACACAGAACCTTTCCACTATAACAAATAGGGTAAATAATACCTACAGACCATTAACAAGCATTTAGTTAAGATTTACCTGCTGTGCAAGCAACTTTGGAGGTGGTGGCAAGTGTGATGATGGTCCACGTTCCTATTATAAAGAAAAGAATTTTTACAAAATAAGATAAAAAATATCTACTTCAAATATTTCTGACTGTAATGTTTTTCAGTGAGTCCAAAAGACTGCAAAAAGTAAAACATCATTACTCTTTTCCTTTTTAAATAAAAGTACATCAGTCCCTATAATATAACTACATTCTATAGAGTCAAGGCATTTCAATAAGGTTACAAACACAAAATAACTTTGTTAAAAGTAGATTCTTAGTGTAAAAATTCTAGAATTGTAGCCCAAGTAATCCGGCTGTGGAGAATTATGCCTTTAATTTCAAATTTTTATTTATATAGGTCCAGTTCTTTTTATGGATTTCTTTTCCTAATGGCAGACTAAAGTTTTTAAGTTTATATAAAGAAAAGAAACATCTAAAACACTGGAACCAGATATGAATGGCTTAGTCACTTGTTTTTATATATCAGTATCTCACACACACACGTATCAAGATATTGTCTATATTTCTCCGTTCATTCATCATTCCCTATTATGTCAGTTAAAAGTCACACAAAATACAGGTTTTACTTAAAAATTACTTTAAAAAACCCTTCTTTTCCAGAATTCACAAATTTACTTTCCAATGACTCACCAATGGCTTATGAAATTCAAACTTCTAGTATAGCATATACTACTCGACAACTACTAGTTCTTACACAGCTCTCTTACTCCTCTCCAGTACCATACCACTGGGCGCTTCTGCACAGGGCCATGTTTGCTCCATGAAGCTTTCATACTTCTCTACTCTGAAGTAGGAATTGGTCCCTTCCCTTTGGAATTGCTCCTTTCCTTTTACTGGCTATTTCTTGCTTTAAGTAGCACGTTTTTATGACATCTTTTACACAGAAGTTTCTAAGAACTGTGTGCACTCTGTCACGGCACTGTTAGCTACTTATTTTTAACCTCCCTGAAGGCACCATTCCTCCATTTGTTTTGTAAGAATTCAACAAATTCATGGTGAGTATACCATGAATTACTAAAGTAGGCTTTCTGTAAGACAGCCCCTTTAAATTCTCCCATTGTAATGTAGTTCTTACTACATTTTAGAAATAAGATCAAGTGTATCTATTGCCCATATGCTTCCTTAAGAAAAAGAAAAATGTTTTTCAAAATAGCTCAGACTTCATAGATTTCTCTACTCCCTAGTGTGATTTCCCTACTGGGATAATATATAATTTCACACATGAATACTAACTAGGATTTACAAAGCATCCAATAAATTGAGGAGCACTTCAGGTATGTTAATTTGGAAAAACAATTTATCCTTCTACTCTGCCCTGACCAAGTTGCTATAAGAAGGAAAAGAGTGAAACTTTAGTTTCTACTCGATATTTTTAGCTACTATAGTATTGATAGTTCCCGTTGGTGTGCAATAAATCTATGGTTTATGTCTCTTTAAGAAAAAATACATAGTTTCCATTTCCTAAGTCTTTTTCCAACTCTATGATTATAAGACTAATTCATCCTTGTCCCTAATCTGCAGTGACAAGAATCTCATGATTCCCACAAACCTGATTAAACGGTGGTCCTTTCCCATAGGCACCTTTTGCTACTGATGGTTGGGTAGGTATCTGAGATGATGATTTGGTGTTGGAAACTTCATCTGGTTCTTTTCGGTTTTCAGTGTTTTCAGAGGCTTTTGAACCTTGATCCTCACTGAAGAATCAAAACCCAAACGTTAAGTAAATGCATTTTCTCAACATAAAAAGACATTACTTTCATACAGTTTTGGGGGAAAATGCATTAAGGAATGAGATGGCTTTTTAATTGAGCAGTGCAAATTTATTCACTCAAGAAATATACGCTATTATCTACAATGTGATGGGGCCTGGGCTTGGCCAGATTATCACAAGATATAAGCTGCAATAGAGTACTTGTCAAATACAGACACTCACACTGGACACACAATATGATTCCATCATTTTCTAATTTTCTATTATTCTATTATTCTCACCCAAAACTCTCAGCTGAGTGCAACTAATACTCCAGATAATTAATTATTCTCATTTACTCTAATTTGTTCTGATTTAATGAAAAATAGCAATCAAGCTATAGTATTATAAAAGTAATGACAAATCATAGGCATCTCACAGCTGATCATCAAACAGCAATGATTACAACATTATGGCTGAAAAACTATACTGATATGTACATGCAAGTTCCTGTTTAAGAGCCCAATTTTTATGCTTTATGACCCATATATTCCTGACCTCGCCCCTATGTTTAAAAAAAAAAATAAGAGGAAAAGCTCCCATTTCCCAAGAACTTATTGCTCCTTGCTAAGTTTAAAAAAAAATGAAAGACTTGAAATACCTATTGTAACCCAACTAAGTTTTCTCCAATTTTATAAATATGGATCAGGTCAAGCAAGTAACAAGTTTTAAATGATCCCTGATACTGTCTCTCAAAGTATCTCCATTAGATGACAAGCATCTATGTAGTTTTTAACTTTTTATTTTGTATTGCGTATAGCCAATTAACAAACAATGTTGTGATAGTTTTAGGTGAATGGGTTAGGGACTCAGCCACATAAACAGGTTCTTTTTTAAAAATAAGTATTTTCTATAGAAACATCAGACTCTAATTCCTTGATTATTCATACTTCGAAAATTTGGTTCATCAATCACCTTCCCACTCAGTAAAAATCCTCAGAGTAGAACGCAGAAATTCTATAAGCAGGGAGAAAATACCTATCAATGAAAACCCTGCGTAAACGGCTCATATGGGATTTCCCTGGTGGTCCAGTCCTTAAGAATCCAACTGCCACTGCAGGGGACATGGACTCACTTCCTGGACTCCCTGGTCCAGGAAGATTCCACATGCCAAGAGGCAACTAAGCCCATAGGCCATAGCTACTGAAGCCCGCACTCTCCAGAGCCTGTGCTCTCCAACAAAAGCTGCCACTGCAAAGAGAAGTCAGTGCACGACTAGAGAAGAGCCCCTACTCGCCACAACTAGAGAAAGCCTGTGAGCAACGAAGACCCAGAGCAGGCAAAAATAAACTTAAATAAAGGGTCCACACTCCATTAACAAATTCACACTATTACTAGTAACAGATATCACAACTTACCTGCTGTTTTCTTTAGGACTACTACTTCCTTGCTCATCATCATCACTGAAATTCAGCTGTTCTGTATAATCCACTTCCATCTGAGCACCTATTAAATTAAGGAGAATTCAGACTGACTGTTTCAAAGTGTATAAAATCTAACAGTGCTTCATTAATCTGGTCTCCTACCTGCCCAACCTTCGTCAGCTTCAGCATCTAGGTTATCAAATTTATCAAGCTCCTTCAGTTCTGACGCACTAAGGATGGAGGGACGTTCAGGCTCAGAGGCCCATGAAGGAGGTGGGCCTCTTCCTCGAAGGCCTCTAAGCAGTGACAGGTTATGAGGGAAAAAGGATACTAAGTTTTAATGATACTAAATTAGGAAAATAGTAAAAGATTGGAATTTAGTTAATTTCAATTCAACATTAATGCTTTCTACGTGGTGATATACAAAGTATTCTGCACTGACATGTGTATGAAGAGACTGTAAGATTAACACATAAATTTAAGACAATAATGATATTTCCTATGCAGATATTGAACAGCAAAATTTTCAAGCATTTAAAATACAACAAATATACATTAGAAGTCTATATGACTAAAAGTACTACTCATCTGAAAATAAAGAACTTGAAGGAAAATCATCATTCAGGAGGATGCTCAAGGTTTACAATTAAGAAAAAAAAAAAANTTGGGAGGACTATGTAGACCTTTTGAGGGGAAATTTTCATTTACATATAATCGCAAAGTTACAGAAAAATTCTAAGAATAAGGAACTCCCATAAATGCTTTATCCACATTTATCTTCAATTTATCCATTCATCTATCTAATAACACTTAATAATGAAAATGTGTTTTCATTTTGTGCCATTTGCTTTATCATTCTCTAGACAGATACAGGCAGACGCTTTATCCTCTGAGCCACCAGGGAAGCCACATAGATACCTATATATAGAGAAAATATATACCATACATACATACACACATACATATAGGTGTAGGCTTTGTTGTTCAATTGCTAAGTCATGTCCAACTCTTTGTGACCCCCATGGATTGCAACCTGTCAGGCTCCTCTATCCTCCACTATCTCCTGGAGTTTGCTCAAATTCATGTACATTGAGTTGGTGATGCTATCTAACTGTCTCATCCCCTGCTGCCCCTATCTCCTTCTGCCTTCAATCTTTCCAGTGTCAGGGTCTTTTCCATTGGGCTGCCTCTTTGCATCAGGTGGCCAAAGGATTGGAGCTTCAGCTATAGCATCAGTTCTTCCAATGAATACTCAGGGTTGATTTCCTTCAGGGTTGACTGGTTTGATCTTCTTGCTGTCCAAGGGACTCTCAAGAGTCTTCTCCAGCACCGCAATTCAAAAGCATCCATTCTTTGGTGTTGAGCCTTCTTCATGGCCCAACTNCCAATGAATACTCAGGGTTGATTTCCTTCAGGGTTGACTGGTTTGATCTTCTTGCTGTCCAAGGGACTCTCAAGAGTCTTCTCCAGCACCGCAATTCAAAAGCATCCATTCTTTGGTGTTGAGCCTTCTTCATGGCCCAACTCTCATATCCATACATGACTACTGGAAAAATCATAGCTTTGACCATATGGACCTTGATCAGCAAAGTGATGTCTCTGCTTTTTAAGACGCTGTCTAGATTTCTCATAGTTTTCTTTCCAAGGAGTGGGCATCTTTTAATTTCATGGCTGCATAGTTGTGTATACATACATGTACAAATATGTATATATGTGTATCTGTAATCCCTTTCTCCACCACTTGAGAATGATGTGTAGATGTGATGTCCCTTTGTCCCCAAAAACCTTAGTGTACATTTCCAAGAACAAGGATATTCTCTTGCATAACTGCAGTATAGGTACCAAAATTAGAGAATTTAGGCCCTGACACAACACTACTATCTAATTCATCATCCATATTCAGACTTCATCAATTGTAGCTGTTTCCACTGATCCAGGATCACAGACTGCATTTTGTTGTCAAGTCTTTTTGAAAGAAAAGTGAAAATTAAGTCGCTCAGTCATGTCTGACTCTTTGCGACCCCATGGACCCGTCATGGGATTCTCCAGGCAAGAATACTGGAGTGGGTTGCCATTTCCTTCTCCAGGGGATTTTCCCGACTCNTTTGTTGTCAAGTCTTTTTGAAAGAAAAGTGAAAATTAAGTCGCTCAGTCATGTCTGACTCTTTGCGACCCCATGGACCCGTCATGGGATTCTCCAGGCAAGAATACTGGAGTGGGTTGCCATTTCCTTCTCCAGGGGATTTTCCCGACTCAGAGATCAAACCCAGGTCTCCCGCATTAGAGGAACATGCTTTAACCCCTGAGCCACCAGGGAAGCCCGTCAAGTCTTTTTAGTCTATTTTAATTCAAAACAGTTCCCTAGCCCTTCTTTATCTTTCTCGCTCTTGACGTTTTGGAAAGCGTGTAGGCCAGTCGTTTTGTATGACGGTTCTCAGTTTGAGTCTGATTACTGTCTCTTCATGATCAGATTTGAGGTATGCACTTTTGGCTACTGAAATCAAGTTGTGCTCCTCAGAGTGCAAGATATCAGGAGACACATCTCATCGTTTGACAAGAACCCAGTTTTAGAGTCACACTTATGAGTTTTAGCTTGGTGCCCTATAGGATGTGAACAGGTATCTCCAACCTCTGGCTTCTTCCTGCACTACAGCTGTGGACAGCGAGACACACACTCACAGACACACAACCTGTTTGAAGGCCTGTGAGGTGGAAGGCCCAGGATTTCCTTTTGGATAGTGCGGAACACGTGGTTGGATGATCAGTGGCCTCCATCACCCCAGTCAACAGCCAGCCAACGTCCAGAAGCAAGGCCCCCACCCAGCAGCTGATGGTGGACTCGTGAATTAGCCTGGCTGAGAGCAGCAGAGAAACACAGATTGCTGTCTCCCCACCCCTTAAACAGTGAACTAAACAAAGGGTTGTTGCTTTAAGCCACTACATTTATGGATGGTATGCTGCTGCTGCTGCTGCTGCTAAGTCACTTCAGTTGTGTATGACTCTGTGCAACCCCATAGACCGCAGCCCACCAGGCTCCTTTGTCCCTGGGATTCTCCAAGCAAGAATACTGAAGTGGGTTGCCATTTCCTTCTCCCATGGATGGTATGTTCCACAGCAAAGGATAGCAGATACCCCTTGTTCATCAGGGGAAAGAGCTCAGACTCATCTGAGCTCATCTGACTGCATCTCCATTGAGATCACGAAAGAAAGAAAGTCACGCTGGCTTTCTTTTAGCTCTGTCCTGTGTCCCTCGGAGATCTGAACCTCCACCTTGGTTTGAGATTCAAAGGATCATTGTTATTTACTTACGCGGTTTAAAAACAAACCACGGGTATTGTTCTCCCCAGACCTTTCCAGGGCACTTCGTTCAGTCATTTGACTGCAACCAACAGATGTAGAGTCTTTTCTGGAGGGAGATGCCGTAGCAACAGAGAAATCTACCACCAAGACACATCTAACAGGCTGCAGCTGGGGCTGTAGGGCTCACTGTGGCTGTTTTTTAAAAAATAGATATATGTATTTATTCATTTGGCTGCTCCAGGCCTTAGTTGCAGCATTCAGGATCTTTAGTTCTGGCTTGTGAACTCTTAGTTGTAGGATGTGGGGTCTAGTTCCCTGACCAGGGATCCAACCGGAGCCCCCTGCATTGAGAGTGCTGAGTCTCAGCCACTGGACCACTAGGGAAATCCCCCCTGTGGCTCTTTGCTTTGTCAACTCCTCTGACCCCCTTCCCTGAAGACTGGAATTTGGTGCCTCTGGGATGCAGCCTGAGGGTGTGTATTTCTAGAATGTTCATCTGGTATTGCTCACCATCAAAGAGCTTTGGGAAACTGTGTTAATGAAGTATTTCTCCAACTTGGGTTACGCCTTATAACCACTGAGTGTGTGCGTGCACACTAAGTCGCTTCAGTTGTGTCCGACTCTATGCGACCTGCCAAGCTCCTCTGTCCATGGGATTCTCCAGGCAAGATACTGGAGTGAGTTGCCATGTCCTCCTCCAGGGGATCTTCCCAACCCAGGGACTGAACCCGCATCTCTTAACATCTGCTGCACTGCCAGGCAGGTTCTTTACCCCTAGAGCCCGATGGGAAGCCCTGGGAAAGCTTTAAAAAGCCCCTACGTCCACAGCATTTGTATCTGAATCTCTAGGGCTGGCTGGCCCTCAGGCCTCAGTATTTCTTAAAACTTCCCAGGCGAGAACATCGTGCAGCCAGACAGTAGCTGTGGTGATGTCTATGACTGATGAGTAAGCAGCTTGCTCTCTCCCGCTGTGCATGGACATTCCCTTTCAGTGGCATGAATTTCTGACAGTGAAGGCATACTTTTTCCAGGGCTCATGATACGCGGCCCTGGAGACTCCTTTATGCTTTTCTCCTCATCATTCAGCTGATTTCCTATAAGAAAGTCCAATTTTCCTTTCTAGGAGCAGTTTCCTAAATCCTATAAATTTCCTTGCAGAGAAAAAGTTTTGTTTGTTTGTTTTTTCTTTGTAGACAAATTTCCACCATGAAGGCAGATTGAAGGGCAAGCAGTATCAGCAGCTGTAGCAGATGCTGTCAGGGGTCCATGGACGGGGGCTCTAGGTAGGCATGTGTGCATCTCTGTTGGAGGTTGGCTTGCCTATTGGAACGCTTTGTCTGAGCACACTGAAATCCGAAGAGTCTGGAAATTTACAGCTCCCTGAAGCAGCCCTTACCCAATGCTCTCTCACTCCTGATCAGGAATCCCATGCTGACCTGTGGGCACTGTCTCCAGAGAGCCCCTGCAGGACCGCACCAGAGCTGCTCCCCACCCACACCTACCTCCCAACCCCTGTGCACACTGATTAGTGCCCGCCCCTTCTGGCCCCCTTCCTTTCCCCGTCCACATCCCCCCTGCCCCGCTGGCTTTTCTTCAGAAGACTTCCTGATTCACGATGTTCAGTGAATCCTCATCGTAAAGTTGGCTTCTAATAGAACACAACCTAGAGGTCAACCGCTACAAGCACACCCTCCAAAACCTTTGCAGAGGCTCCGGCACTGACCTTCGTCCTTAATACACAGCGCGCTGTATGTACCCCCAGGAACCGGGCTGCTTTCAACCCTCACATCGACAGCTCGCACGGCTTGCTGCTCACCCCTCCCCTTACTGCACACAGTTGTCCTGAAACAGAGAAGACAGTGGGTTAGGAGAGCTAACCAAAACGGGGAAAGAACTCTCCTCTGCCATCAGCTCTGAATCAGCAGATATTTTTCTGATTCAGGAGTTCTGGCTGAAAGTATCAATACTCTTCCCAGAGATTGGTCTAAAAGCAGGAAGTTGTAGGTGATGCTTGAGTTCAGGTCACATAAATTGATTCAAGTTTCAGGTAAAATACATTGCTGATCTCTTCCAGTATATGCTTGGTTTTTATTTTATAAAATTCTGCTCTTTATTAGCTCCCTTCTTTTGGGGGGTGGGTTTGTTTTGCTGTTCTTTTCAAATTTAAGATAGATCGTTATTAGTTCCTGAACCTTCAGACTCTTTCCTTTTCTAACATAAGCATTTAATGTTTTTGTTAAAGCATTTAATGCATTTTCCTCCAGGTATAGCTCTAGTAGCATCCCATGAGTTTGGGTGTGCTATATATGTGTGTGCATGTATGTGTGTGCACATATGTGTGTGTGTGTGTGTATATATACACACAGTGTATATATACACAGTGTGGCATGTAGGACCTTAGTTCCAAGAGGGATGGCACCCATGCCCCCTGGATTAGGAGCACAGAGTCTTAACAACTGGACTGCCAGAGAAGTCCCTGTTATATTTTAATATTATTCATTTCTACATATATGTAAATTTCCATCATAATTTATTTTTGTCCCATGATTTGTTTAGGGGTATCACTTAAATCAACAAATAGATTTTTTTTAAATCCACCTGATAGTTCTTGTTTTCTTTTTCTTTTTCACTTGTGCCGTATGATGTAGACACACAGCACTTCTATATACTTCCTAACATAAATGAAAACACACGTTCATAGAAAAACTTGTACATAAATGTTCACAACAGGTTTATTTGTTACAGAGCAAAAATGGAAACAAGCCAAATGCCTATCAGGAAGTGTATGGATAAATAAATTTCAGCATACTTGATGCAGTCAAATATTATTTAGCAGTAAAAAAACAATGAACCATTAATAACATAACATATAGATGATTATCAAAATAATTTTTGAGTGAAAGAGGTCATAAAAAGAGCATATGCTGTATGACTCCATTTATATGAAATACAAATTAGCCTCAGGTGTCAGAAACCTGATCAGTAGCTATCTGGCACAGAGGTGAATGAATGGGTGATAGAGGTAGAAAGGGAGGAAAGGGCTGCAGCTGAGTCTGTTTATGTTTTGTAAATAAGTTCATTCGTATCTTTTAAAAATGTTTATTTGGCTTCGGCTGCACTGGGTCTTTGCTGCTGCACGCAGGCTTTCTCTAGCTGTGGAGAGTGGGCCTCCTCTCTGTTTGTAGCATATGGGCTTCTAATCGCTGAGGCTCCCCTTGGGGAGCACAGGCTCTTGAGAGCGTGGAATCCGTGGTTGCGGCTCGTGGGCTCAGTAGTGTGGCACACAGGCTCAGTTGCCCTGCAGCATCTGGAGTCTTCCTGGGCCAGCAGTTGAACCCATGTCTCCTGCGTTGGCAGGCATATTCTTAACCACTGGACCACCAGGGAAGTCCTGTATCTTTTTAAAATTAGACTCCACATGTGAGTGATGTCATATGATGTTTGTCTTCCTCTCTTGGACTTTTGTCACCTAGTATGATCATCTCTGCTGCTGCTGCTGCTAAATCTCTTCAGTCGTGTCCAACTCTGTGCGACCCCACAGACGGCAGCCCACCAGGCTCCCCCATCCCTGGGATTCTCCAGGCAAGAACACTGGAGTGGGTTGCCATTTCCTTCTCCAATGCATGAAAGTGAAAGTGAAGTCGCTCAGTCATGTCTGACTCTTAGCGACCCCATGGACTGCAGCCCACCAGGCCCCTCCGTCCATGGGATTTTCCAGACAAGAGGACTGGAGTGGGGTGCCATCGCCTTCTCCATGATCATCTCTAGGTCCACCCATATTGCTGGCAAAGGTTCTGTTTCTTTTTTATGACTGAGTAGCATTTCATTGCCTACATGTACCACTTCTTGACCCATTCCCCTGTGAACGGACATTGAGATTGCATTCATGTCCTGACTACTGTGAACAGTGTTGCACTGAACACTGGGGTGTACCACGATTTTCAAATTATGGTTTTCTCGGGATAAATGCCCAGGAGTGGGGTTGCTAGATCATATGGCAGCTCTCGTTTTCACTTTTTTTAAGGAACCTCCACACTGTTCTCCAGAGTGGCTGTACTAACTTACATTCCCACCAACAGGTTAGGAGGTGACGGTCCTTGTTTTCTAATCAGAGCATCACATTCGCCTAATTTAATCACATATCTCTTTGAATTTAAATCTGCCATATTTCTATTAGTCCTGCCCATTTTCTTCCTCTTTCCTTTTCCAGATTTTGATTGTTTGAATTCCTTTTCAGCAATCTCTTCTTCTGTNATCAGAGCATCACATTCGCCTAATTTAATCACATATCTCTTTGAATTTAAATCTGCCATATTTCTATTAGTCCTGCCCATTTTCTTCCTCTTTCCTTTTCCAGATTTTGATTGTTTGAATTCCTTTTCAGCAATCTCTTCTTCTTCTGTATTGGTTTGGAAGTTACATGTCCTTTTCTAATTCTTTTTTTTAAATTTTATAATTATATATTTTTATTGAGATAATTAACATAACATATAATTCACCTGTTTAAAGTATATAATTCAGTAGTTTTCAGTGCAGAGAGTTGCGTAACCATTCTTGCAATTTTAGAAAATTTTTGTCATCCCCAAAGAAACCCTATTCTCATTAGGTCACTTTCCACTTCCCCTCAATTCATTCCCCTTACCACCTTAACCAAATACTAATTTGCTTTCTATCTCTAAAGACTTGTCTGTTCTAGATATTTCGTATAGATGGAATCATACAATATGTAATTTTTTTGTGAATGATTTTAGTGGTTACTCCAGAGGTTATAACATGCTTTTTTGATTTATTAAAATTTAATGTCTCTTTTACCATCTTTCCCAACAACACAACTTAAAATACTATGTATTAACAATACTTCAAACACTTCCTGATTTATATGCCATTTTTTAGTGCTTAGTATTACTGTTATTGCTTTATATAATCATAGATCTTCCTCAACTTACAATGGGGGTTCTATCTCCCAAAACTTGTAATAAGTTGAAAATACGGTAAGTAAAAAATGCATATAATACACATAGCCTACTGTATATCAGAGCTTAGCCTAGGCTACCTTAAACATGCTCTAAACATTTACAGTAGCCTACAGTTGGGTAAGATCATCTAACAGTCCATTTTATAATAAAACATTGAATGTCTCATGTAATTTACTGAATGCTATGCTGAAAGTGATGCTTTCTAAGGCCCACTTGACTTCACATTCCAGGATGTCTGGTTCTAGGTGAGTGATCACACCNGTACTCCTTTTCCTATTTGGAACCAGTCTGTTGTTCCATGTCCAGTTCTAACTGTTGCTTCCTGACCTGCATATAGGTTTTTCCAGAGGCAGGTCAGGTGGTCTGGTATTCCCATCTCTTTCAGAATTTTCCATCGTTTATTGTGATCCACACAGTCAAAGGCTTTGGCTTTAAAGGATAGCTCTGGTTGAGAAGCACCATCAGAAAAAGCAATTCTGATCTTGAAAACAAAGCAGGAGAGGAAGTCAGGTAGACAGAGGTCAAATTTTGCATAATATTTTAGGCTAAGATAAAGAATATCACCCATATGTTTGTTCTAAATGCCATGAAGAGCCAATGGAGGAGAAAAAAGAAAGAAAGAAAATGAAGTCGCTCAGTCACGTCCAACTCTTTGCGACCCTATGGACTGTAGCCCACCAGGCTCCTCTGTCCATGGGGATTCTCCAAGCAAAAATACTGGAGTGGGTTGCCATTTCCTTCCCCAATTGAGGAGAAAATAATCCAAATAAACCCCTCAATTTCTGAGTAAATGCATGGCTGCATTCAGCAGACCCACATCTTAAGTAACAAAAGGGTACAATTTACATAAATTAATAATTGAAACTGTCTGCTCAAGAGGAATACTCTCTTCAAACTTGCTATCTTCTGATTTCAAAAAAACACATGGACAGTTATGAGAGACCAAAGAACTATATCCTCTACTTGTATCCCTTTTAACTTTGAAAGCTTTTTATCATTTGTATACTATACAGAATAGTTTTTAGTTCTGTGGTGGCCTGGGTTCAATCCCTGGTGAGGGAACTAAGATTCCCATAAGCTGCACAGTGAGGCCAAAATACAAACATACATACATGTTTATATTAAATATATATATATATCTTATATGGTTTATACATAATAAACCACAAATATTTGCATTTTCTGGACATAAAACTGATTTTTAAAATTTATATATATATATATATATATATATATATACATATATACATACATATATACATACATATATAAAATGTTACTATCCTGTCTACTATGTACTTAAAATTCTAAATCATTATGATTTGAGGGTCAGTCTGCAAAAACAAAGCTGTGTAAATAATATATCCTCTTTCTCTGTTTAACGAAAGAAAAAGTGAACATCTAAATTCAAAGTTCTATGACTCTGAGCAAGGCTGGTAAGAAACTAGTTGTTTTTCCCACTGAAATTAGATGTAGCAAAACATGCACCTACATTTTCTAAATTTTGAACAGTGAATATGTTACCTTTTTGAGTAAAAACCAAAAAAAAGTTAAAATGAAAGGAAGAAATGGAGGTGAGTGGAAAAAAAAAAGGAAGTCAGTGCCTTCAAAGCAAACAGTCTGTTTCCAAAAGGCCTTAAGGGAAATTTGAAAGGCAGCAGTTTACCATTATAGAAACATCAACCTTTTGAAATGAAAGAATGAAACAATGATAACATGAATATGGTTTTCATGAAAGAATAGGTATTGCAGGCTGAATATTTGTGGGAAAAAAATCTTAAGTGATATCCACACATCAAAAGATTAGGTACCATTTCTAAAATTTCTTCAGGTGACTGATTTATAATTTAAAAAAGGATCTGTAAGTATTCCATGCAAAAATATTAAGTGATATTTAAAATCCAGTATATGAGGGGGGTGAACACCATACTTTTGTAAATCACCAACCTGCAAAATTCAATTAAAGGACAGAATTATAATCTTTCTGGCCTCCATGAGCTTCTAGGTATCCAAGACCTGTTTACCTCTCTTCCCTCATCATTCTTACGGTGATTGTTTAGTTTCTCTAAGAAAAATTGTTTAACATTAAAAAGAAACTGCATACATTTCCAGAGAAGTGCACTGGACACATTTAACAAATGTTTTATTGAACAAATAAAAGAAGAATATATACTAACAATAGTCACATACAAATCTGTACAAATCTACAAATCACATACAAATATAAAGACCTTATGTGTAAACCATTTTCACTGGTTCCTGTAACTGACATCTGTATCTTTTTTTCCTATCCCTATACAGGAGAGTTGGTTTTGTCAGCTTTCTTTTCTCTATGTGTTTTCCTCTTTGGCCATCTAATCTACTGTTCATTGCTTCAGTAAGGATAATTCCCAACCAAATCCTTCCCATCAAGCTACAATCTTAAAACATTCATTTTTAATTGTGTATAAAACAAAATATCCTCACTTAAATTTATTGACAGAATTACAAACTAAAACTGTTTAATTTCCCCACTCAAGCACAAAAACGTTTACTCAGTGTGTACTATATTATCTACTATTAGTACTAGGAACAAATGAAAGAGACAGGCTGATCTCCATCAACTGAGTATAGGTTTGAGAAGGCTGGAAAAGATGTTCAAAGAACTGGGAGGAAAGAAAGTCAACAATTAAAAAGAAGCATTGAAAATGCAGAAGAAGCTGGAAACCAGCTGGAAACCAGGGACCCAAGTATTTCCAAGACTGTGTTTTGAAGACTGTTAACAATGAAAAAACCTGGCTTAAAACTCAAAATTCAAAAACTCACGATCATGGCATCACTTCACGGCAAACAGATGGAGAAACAATGGAAACAGTGAGAGACTGTATTTTCTTGGGCTCCAAAATCACTGTGGACTGACTGCAGCCATGAAATTAGACTCTTGCTCCTTGGAAGAAAAGCAATGACAAACCTAGACAGCGTATTTAAAAGCAGAGACATTACTTTGGCAATAAAGGACCATATAGTCAAGGTATGGTTTTTTCAGTAGTCACGTATGGACGTGAGAGCTGGACAATAAAAAAGACTGAGCGCTGAAGAACTGATGCCTTGGAATGGTGGTGAAGAGTCCTAAGAGACACCTGGACTACAAGGAGATCAAACCAGTCAATCCTAAAGGAAATCAACCCTGAATATTCACTGGAAGGACCGATGCTAAAGCTGAAGCTCCAATACTTTGGCCAGCTGATGCAAAGAGCTGACTCGCTGTAAAAGACCCTGATACTGGGAAAGAATGAAGGCAGGAGAAGGGGACGACAGAGAATGAGATAGTTGGATGGCATCACCAACTCAATGGACAGGAGTTTGAGCATACTCTGGGAGATGGTGAAGAATAGGGAAGCCTGGCATGCTGCAGTCCACGGGGTCACAAAGAGTTGGACACGACTGAACAACAACGTTCAGCAGCACGTCTAGGAGTGGGGAGTGATGGGAGGCTTTGTAAGCAGCTGGAATGAATAAGAAATTAGAGTTGTGTCAGGTAAGTGTAAAGAAAAGGGAGGTAAGGATACTGCCAGAATGATTAGAGTAACATTTCAAGAAAAGTCTAAACTTCAAAAGAATGAAAAGAAGTTGGAAAAAAAATAAGGAAGGTAGAAGGGACTGGAAATTTCAAAGACTGAATTAAAAACTCTTTAACAATAGTGATTATTTAATGCTTGCTGAATCAAGTTTATTACTTTGTTCATTTAACAATACCACAAACAAAAAACCCCAGGAGAAAGTGTACTGTGTGAGAAAAGTGGAGGCATAGGAGCTTGTCATTTGAATTCAAGTTTACAGGTAANATAGTGATTATTTAATGCTTGCTGAATCAAGTTTATTACTTTGTTCATTTAACAATACCACAAACAAAAAACCCCAGGAGAAAGTGTACTGTGTGAGAAAAGTGGAGGCATAGGAGCTTGTCATTTGAATTCAAGTTTACAGGTAATGACAGGGTTTAGATCAAGACATTAAAAGTTAAGTACACGTAATATGCACTGAGTGCATACACATGTACAACACAGAAAATGGTAAAACAAATCCAGTAATAAACCATTAATAGTCAGGGAATATGGATGAACAGATGTGGAAATTCTTTGTACTGTTTTTTAAAATGTTTATTTTACTGCGCCAGGTCCTAGCTGCAGCATGTGGGATTTTTGAGATCTTCACTGTTGCACTGAGGATCTTTAGGTCGCATGTAGATTCCTAACTGAGGCATGGAGGATCTAGTTCTCTGACCAGGAATCAAACCCAGATCTCCTGAACTGGGAACATGGAGTCTTAGCCAGGGAAGTCCCTCTTGGAACTATTTTTACAACATTTTTGGGAGATTAAGATTATTCCCCCTCCCCTAAAAGAAGTTTTCAAAAAATGTTTATCTGCTTTCCAAAACATTTTCTTCTCCCTGATTTTACCATAACCTTTTCCACTAACCTCTGGTTTAAAACCCTGAGGAATCTTTGATATTTATGTCTCCCATTTCTAACATAAAGAGGGATCCAAGTTCTAAACATTCTAACTTGGTAATGTCTCTTGAAGCCAAGTTCAGTTCAGTTCAGTAGTTCAATCATGTCCGACTCTTTGCAACCCCATGAATCGCAGCACGCCAGGCCTCCCTGTCCATCACCATCTCCCGGAGTTCACTCAGACTCACGTTCATCGAGTCCATGATGCCATCCAGCCATCTCATCCTCGGTCGTCCCCTTCTCCTCCTGCCCCAAATCCTTCCNGTATTTTTTGAATAAAATGGTAATCTCTTATTTTTGAAACATTCTTTGAAGTATAGAGACTAAAATATGTTTAGAAATATATTATTTGCAAAATTTTCAATTGGTAAGTAAAAGGCAGAATCAGATATTGCCCTGCTGGAATCGTAATACTTATTTTAGAAGCATCATTATTACTAAATCAGAATTTATGGCAGCTCATGCAGTCTGATTCTGATACCATATCAATCTCTTTCCAGCTCTTCTTTACAGGTGTAAGCTATGCTTGGGAAATACAGTTTCTCAGTATTTTTGAAATAAACAATGTGTTTTCACAATACCTGTTTACAATATTCCCTTAGCCTTAACGCTTAGTCTTTCAGTTCAACTAGCAAATTCTATTCCCCTTCTAAGACTTTACTCATGGACCCCTAAAATTTCTCTTATTTTCCGAGGAAGAATTATTCTTAATTTTTTACGTTTCTTTTCCCCAATCCAAACATTCATTTTTACTTCCCTCCTTAACAATTATACCTTCTAAGGTCTGGCATTTCAAGTCAACTTGCCTGAGACCTGCACTCCTTTGCATGTTTGTCTTTTTGTCTAATTTATCTAATTAAAATATATAGTGTCTATTCTCTTGCAAATAAGCCAAGTCAAGACTGAGGAAAGCTGTATGGCAAGGAAGTTTGGTGTCACTATGGGTTGTCACTAAGCTCAAAAGGGCCCTCAATATAACTGTTTCCTTCTCTCCCTGCCTACTTCCTCTATCACTCATTTCCAGGACTATATTAAACCTCATTTAATCTTCAAACATTTAACCTCTGTTCATTTCCTCTTCACTCTTAAGCAGATAACCTCATATCTCACTGAGAAAAACACAGCCAGCAGGAGGAAACATCACCACTTCCTATCAAACTTACAATCTGTCTACTTCTGTACTAATGATCTCTTTCTCTTTAATTTCATTAAGGTAGCAGTTTTGAACTTTGGCTCCACACTGATAATAGCATCTGGGGAGTTTTCAAAAAATACTTCTGCCTAGGCTCAAACACCAGAGATAGTGGTTTAAATAGTTTGGGTTGGAGCTTGACTATGGTTTTAAAATCTCTTCAGATGATTCTAATGTAGTTAGGGTTGGGAATCAATCTGAAAATTTTTAGATTCTATCTTCTCAAATCTCATACTCAAATTCATTCATTCCTTCTTTTCTATATATAGAGGGAGTATAGAGAATCACTCCCTTTCCTCTTAAAAATGAAACCAAATGAAACCAGATCAACCAGCTAACCAACCAAGCACCAAAAATCTTAAGAAAATTTCTCTGTCATACCTGTGGTGAGGAGTTTTCTGTATCAGCTTAGCTAGGCTGTGGCAGCGTTACTCATCCAAGCATGACTGGGCACATTTCTGTGATGGCATTCTGTAGAGATAGTTAACATCTCTACACAGCTGACTCTATTTAACGTGACTATCCTCAATTACCTGAGTAAGCATGGCTGATTTCATCAGCTGAAAGTCTGAAAAACTTCAGAAGCTTAGGCTTCAAAATGGAGAAATTCTACCTATGGCCTGCAGTGTCCATTTTCATCCAAGAGTTTCCAGCCTACATTTGATACAATCCAGAGGTCTAAAAAGAATTAAATATTAAAACACACACACAGACACACAAAATAACCACACCTGGTTCAGGACTTCTCTGGTGGTCCAGGGGTTAAGAATTCACTCGGCAATGCAGGGGACACAGGTTCAATCCCTGGTTCGGGAAGATTCCATGAGTTTCAGAGCAACTAAGCACAGTCGCCACAACCTGTGGCACAGCTGGTGAGCATGTGCTCTAGAGTCTGTCCGTGAGAGCTGCAACTACTGAAGCCCGCTCTCCTAGGGCCCGCATTCTGCAATGGGAGAAGCTTATGCAATTAGAAGCCTGCAAACCACAACAAAAAGTAGGTTCTGCTCGCGTCAGCTAGAGAAAGCCTATGTACAGTCACAAAGATCCAGGACAGCCATAAATAAACAAGCAAGTAAGCAAACAAACCAACTGGTTCTGCCCCATCATTCCACTCAAACAGCCTACACATGCTGTAATTAACCTTGTTTTGCAAAAACATTTTCCAAGTGGCTATTCAACTGACACATCCTTGGGGAGTTCAGGCTTTGTTTTTTACAGCTCTGCTTTACCTACTCTGTTAGATATGAAGTGTCCATTCCTGCATGAGCCGACTTGTCTCATTATTATGTTCAGTTCAATTTATAAATACATATGTTGGATTTTATCAAATTTTTTCTACCATCTTAGGATTTTTACACTAATTTAACTCATTTTCCAATATGAAATAATCTTCAATAACTGGGATAATTGAACAAGGTCATAAGTCTAGTACTTTTATACATTGCTAGACTGGGTTTGTTAAGTTTTGACTTTTGATATTGAAAGAGCCTCTTAATGAAAGTGAGATGAGAGTGAAAAAGTTGGCTTAAAGCTCAACATTCAGAAAATGAAGATCATGGCATCTGGTCCCATNCAGTGTTTCTGCAGTTGGTGTGTGAATTTTTATGATCTGTTGCATGTTATTCGTACAATTTCCTGCCCTGTAATGGTATCAGTTTTCCAGACTCAGAGAAACACAGACTAAAACCCAGGAGCCTGCATTAGCATAAAATGTCCCAGTTCTGTCAGTTTGATTAATTTGTCTCTTTGTCTCCACTCTATATGATAAGTGCTATTAATGGTTGCAACACTTCATATGTCAAAGTCTTTCTTCCTAATGACTTGAAAATGTGGTTTATTTCCCCCCTTTTTGTATTATTTTTCTCATTTAGCATTCTACTCGAGTATAGATTTATGCCATGCTCTTTCATTATCTTACTGGTTGCAGCGCTGGAGTGATTACATATGGTGTAGAGTATGCGTAAAGATGTGATCCCAGGGGCAGCAGCTGCTGATGCAAGCTGAAAATAGATCCAGCGTGCGCTCAGCACTTTTCCCAGAGGCCTTTTATTTATTAGAAGCAGTCTCGGTACAGGACAGCTTGGATCCTCATTTAGCAAGATGACTTTTTGCCTTTCCCAACACTGCAATGACTTTGCTCTATTTACTGACACTGCTGTGTAATTTTTTTTTTAACTGCCTTGGATCTCAGCAATGACTGAACCTAACATAAATTGTCATATAATCTCAGTATATAATGAACTCAAGAAACGACAGGCTCCATTTGAAGTAATGAAGCTTGACAGATCTAAGGTTTAAATTAAATAATCCTATTTGTAAGACAGCATTTGTACATGGTACACTGCTTTAAAATGAATTTCTGTTCTTCTCTAGCACTTCCTACACCGTTTTTAGTATTCTCCCCTTCAAAGGACTTTTTTTTTTCCAGAAAGAAATGCATTGCCAAGCCAACAGCTCTTTCATAAGGAAAGAATAANTCCAGTCCTGTGGCCACTGCTGAGTTTTCCAAATTTGCTGGCATATTGAATGCAGCACTTTCACAGCATCATCTTTCAGGATTTGAAACAGCTCAGTTGGAATTCCATCACCTCCACTAGCTTTATTCGTAGTGATACTTTCTAAGGCCCACTTGACTTCACATTCCAAGATGTCTGGCTCTAGATTAGTGATCACACCATCGTGATTATCTGGGTCATGAAGATCTTTTTTGTACAGTTCTTCCGTGTATTCTTGCCACCTCTTCTTAATGTCTTCTGCTTCTGTTAGGTCCATATCATTTCTGCCCTTTATCGAGCCCATCTTTGCATGAAATGTCCCCTTGGTATCTCTAATTTTCTTGAAGAGATCTCTAGTCTTTCCCATTCTGTTAAACTGTTACTTAAATCTGAGCTATAGAAATGGAGAATGTAAAAATATCAGGTTGGATATAAGAGCTCAAAACCTAAGTCACCAAAACTTACCAATAAAGAAACAACTTTAATAAAACTCATAATGTAAGAAGTGATGACTTGATGTCAAAGCCAGTAACCAAGGCAAACTCACCACATGAAAATCAGAACTCAGTATTCATTACAGAAGAAATAAACATCAAACATGTAATAATAAATATCGTTTAAAGTATGTAATAATAAATATCATTTGAGGTTAAGATATTTTAAAAGATTCAAGTTTTTATTTTCAAAACTTACTGTATTATAATAGAGTTGAATATCAAGGATAAAAAGTTAAAGCAACAAGACAGTGAAATCTCAATCAACAAATGTATTTCAACTGTTGTAGAAACATCATTTTGAAGTATATTAATGCAAAAAGCCTAAGAATCAATGCACTATAGACTGTAAAAGGAGGGGTGACTACTAACTGAATTGTATCTCCCCAAAATTCACATGGTGAACCCCTAAACACCAATTAACATAAGGTATTTGGAGCTGGTACCTTTGGGAGGTAACTAGGGTTAACTGACGTGATGAGAGTGGGCCTCATATGGGATTAGTACTCTTATAAGTACTATAGAATGGGAACATATATATATATGTGGGTTAGAATGGGACAAATGTAGAATGGGAAAGACTAGAGATCTCTTCAAGAAAATTAGATACCAAGGGAACATTTCATGCAAAGATGGGCACAATAAAGGACAGAAATGGTACAGACCTAACAGAAGCAGAAGATACTAAGAGGTGGCAAGAATACACAGAAGAATTGTACAAAAAAGATCTTCATGACCCAGATAATCACAATGGTGTGATCACTCACCTGAGCCAGACATCCTGGAATGTGAAGTCAAGTGGACCTTAGGAAGCATAACTATGAACAAAACTAGTGAAGGTGATGGAATTTCAGCTGAGGTACTTCAAATCCTGAAAGATGATGCTGTGAAAGTGCTGCAGTCAATATGCCAGCAAATTTGGAAAACTCAGCAGTGGCCACAGGATTGGAAAAGATCCATTTTCATTTCAATCCCAAAGAAAGGCAATGCCAAATGTTCAAACTACCCCACAACTGCACTTATCTCACATGCAAACAAAGTAATATTCAAAATTCTCCAAGCCAGGCTTCAAGAGTATGTGAACCAAGAACTTCCAGATGTTCAAGCTGGATTTAGAAAAGGTAGAGGAACCAGAGAGCAAATTGCCAACATCTGTTGGATCATACAAAAAGTAAGAGAACTCCAGAAAAACATCTACTTCATTGACTACCCTAAAGCCTTTGACTGTGTGGATCTCAACAAACTGGAAAATTCTTAAAGAGAAGGAAATCCCAGATCACCTTACCTGCCTCCTGAGAAATCTGTATGCAGGTCGAGAAGTAACAGAACCAGACATGGGACAACAGACTGATTTTCAATTGGGAAAGGAGTACATCAAGGCTGTATATCGTCACCCTGCTTATTTAACTTACATGCAGAGTACATCACGCGAAATGCTGGGCTTGATGAAGCACAAGCTGGAATCAAGATTGCCTGGAGAAATATCAATAACCTCAGGGATGCGGATGACACCATCCTTATGACAGAAAGCAAAGAGGAACTAAAGAGCCTCTTGAGGAGAGTGAAAAAGCTGGCTTAAAACTCAACATTCAAAAAACGAAGATCTCACATCGAGTCTCATCTCTTCATGGTCTATAGATGGGGAAACAATGGAAAGAGTGACAGACTTTATTTTCTTGGGCTCCAAAAATCACTGCAGCCATGAAATTAAATGATGCTTGCTCCTTGCAAGAAAAGCTATGACAAACCTACACAGCATAAGAGATGTTACTTTACCAACAAAGGTCTGTCTAGTCAAAGCTATGGTTTTCCCAGTAGTCATGTATGGATGTGAGAGTTGGACCACAAACAAGGCTGAACACTGAAGCATTCATGTTTTTGAGCTCTGGTATTGGAGGAGACTCTTCAGAGTCCTTGGACTGCAAGGAGATCAAACCAGTCAATCCTAAAGAAAATCAGTCCTGAATATTTATTGGAAGGATTGAAGTTGAAACTCCAATACTCTGGCCACCTGATGCAAAGAACTGACTCATTGGAAAAGACCTCGATGCTGGGAAAAATTGAAGGCAGGAGGAGAAAGGGATGAGAGAGGATGAGATGATTGGATGGCATCATCGACTTGATGAACATGAGTTTCAGCAAGCTCCAGGAGTAGGTGATAGACAGGGAAGCCTGGCACACTGCAGTCCATGGGGTCAAAAAGAGTCGGACATGATTGAGCGACTGAGCTGAACTCTTATAACAGAAAGAAATATTAGAGCTCTCTCTCAGTCATGTGAGGACTCAGCTAGAAGGCATTCAGCCATGTGCAAGCCAGGGAGACTTCACCAGAACCTAGGTATGCTGGCATTCTGGTCTTGGACCTCTAGCCTCCAGAACTGTGGAAAACACATTTCTGTTGTTTAAGCTACCTTGCTTATGGTATTTTTCTCATGGTAGCTGGAGCTAACAAAGATAGAGAAGATTGATATATAACTTTAGAAAACAGCATTCATCATTCAAATTTTAACTCAATCTTCCATTTAAAGTAAAGAAGTCAAGACATTCACCACTCGAGTTCCAGGTCAACTAGCAGTCACAAAATTCTACCTTTCTTTTTAAAATTAACTTTTATTGGAATATAGTTGACTTACAATGTTGTAAAATATTATCTTTCTAAAAAGCTTACTTTTGTTTAGTCCCTCCTCCAGATGCTTGACTTTAAACACACTAATCAAAGTACTCATCTTTATGTACTCTTTAAATACAAGAAAATGAGAATCACAGAATATTTGAGGCTGAAAATTATTTTATATTTGAACAGTCAATATGAATTAATGGGACCAGAAATACGAATATATTGGACCTTGTCCTTTCTTATTTGTCAAAAACCTGGATAAAGACCTGGAAAGTAGACAGCACATATGACACATACATCTGAAAGAGTAACAATGCATTAAATGACTTTCTTAAGATTTAAAAAGATCTTCAAATACTGAGTAGAACTAAATTGTATCTAATAAACATCTATATAGTCATACTTCAAGAACTGACTTTCATAAATATAAAATACAGATTTAGTCCGTTCGTATCAAAAAGGACAGTTAGTGAACAGCTAGTAGTGTGATACTACTGTTTTATAAAAACTGCTAGTTTAACAGAAATCTAATGTATAACTCTGGAAATGTGACAGTTCTACTGAATCTTATGCTTATCACACTGTTTACAGAGTATTACATTCAATTCTTGTCTTCCTTAAGATAACCAATAAAAACAAACTAAACTGGATACAAAAGAAAAATTTTCTGTTCCCTTTATCCACAGGTGGAACAAGTTACATCTTAAACTCATTCTCTACTTTCACCATTAGCCAAGCAACCAAAAGAGCTGTGAAATGAAGTGATATGTATTTTTGCTGAGGCACAAAATGTGCATCCAATACCATGAGGTATGTGAGAGAAGGGTGCTTCTAGGAAATAAGCCTAAGATATTCTCTATCTCTCCTGTTGTTCCATGCCCATGGCTTGTTTTGGTTTTTAGAGAAACAGTAACTCTTATGAAGAGATACATAACTGTTTCTGTGTGTGGGAGGTGGGGGGAGGGGGAGAAGAAGAGCTCTGAAAAGAAAGCCAAATCCTGGTGCAGAGGATGGAAGCCAAGAGAAAGTGAAGAGGTCTGAATACTATTAACGGTGTTCAAGTATTTGGAAACTTAGATCTTAAAATATGAATGTTAAAGGTCAACTACAGTATCTTCCTGGGCACCAGATACATTCAAGCAGAAGCAAGATAAGCCTTTATCAAAAATATTTTAAAAGGTAACTTCTGCTTTGAATGAGAAGCTGAACTGGTCAAGTTCTATGGTCACTTTCATTTTTAATTGTTATAATCACTTTGTTGTTGTTTAGTCGCTAAATCGTATCCAACTCTTTTGTGACCCCATGAACTGTAGTCCACCAGGCTCTTCTTGTTCATAGGATTTCTCAGGCAAGAAACTGGAGTGGGTTGCCATTTTCATTTCCAGGGGATCTTCCTGACCCAGGGATCGAACTCACATCTCCTGAACTGCGGACAGATTCTTTACCACTTAGCCAACCAAGGAGGCTCATAATCAGTAATTCTAAAGTCAGAATGACATAACGTTATTTGCAGCAACATGGATGGGCCTAGAGATTATCATATTAGTAACTCTGACAAGAAAGAGAAGGATATGATACTGCTTATATGTGTAATCTAGGGAAACGACAAATGAACTGACTTACCAAACAGAAATAGATTCACAGACAAAGAAAACAAACAGGATTCCCAATGAGAAAAGGGTTGGGGGTGAGGGGGGAATAAATTAGGAGTTTGGGATTAACAGATACATACTACTATATATAAAAGAAAGAAACAAGGCTCTACTATATAGCACAGGGAACTATATTCACCATTTTGTAATAACTTATAATAGAAAAGAATATATATGTATAACTGAGTCACTGTGCTGTACACCTGAAACTAATATTGTAAATCAACCACATTTTGATAGAAAATAAATTTAAAAAAGAAAGCAAAGAGTGATGGCCAATATTTCTTAAGATCATCTGCTTCTATAATAGTAAAGCTAAGAATATCGCCATATGTTGAATGCCTCTACTACAATATCACTACAGCAAAAGCATTAAAAATTGTCATTTTAAAAAACGAAGTGTAATATAAATATCCGTTCGCATTCTAATCAAAATGGTAGAAGCACTCAGGCTGTTCTTAGTAACTGAAATGTAAAATTAAGACTCTGGGGCCAAGAAAGCCCTAATAATCAGAAAAGAAATGTAGCTATCAAATCTTCTGTACTATAAACTACTATAAACCAGCAAAGTGAAGCTGTGTGCCTATCACTTCCTCTGTAAGGTGACTGTTAGGGCACTCTTTTGGACAACCTGAAATACTTTAAAATTGTTCCTATTTACACAATTACTTCTCTTAAAAACTGATTCAGTTAAAATCTCAGCTCTAACATTTAGTAGTTGGGTGATATTTTTATAGCATAATTGTGGCATACACGTATTATGGCATAAGCATTTTCTGTCATTAAATGTAATTCTGAATTTTTCTTTCCCCATCTGTGGGCTACATTTTCTGGCCTGTTGTGAGTCTTAAGTGTGTACAGAGCTGTTAAATGGTGTCAAGTACTTAATAATGAGCTTAATAAATGGTAATTTAACACTTTCAAACTTATATGTAATAAATAAAAAATAACACACAAATAATTTCTTAGTCAACTTTGTTTTTTTTGCAAGGTTAAGTATGTTGGGTATTATGGAAGAAAAAGAGAACCACTCTCTTAAGATGGTCATCCAACATCATTAATTATTCAAAACTTTTCATATGACTAAAAAGCTGTCTTTAAGGGTTGGAATTTAAAGTTTAAATTTTTAAGTGTAGAAAACTGGTTAGCATCCCTCCCCATCAAGCACTAGCTCTATTCCTCCACCATTAAAATCTGTCTCGAGACATGTTAACTTACCCAGCTCTTTCTACTTCCATTTTTATACTATATTTTCAGGTTTGTGACAAAAACAACCAAAGAGAAAAAATTGGGGGGGGGGGGTTGGTGGTGGCGATGAGGAGGTCAGAATTTCAAGCAATCAGCACATGTAAGCTGTTCTTGATTTTTCAATCCATATTCAACAGTTCTTTCTTCAAGAGAGATAATTTGTCTCCAGAATGTCNCAAAGAGAAAAATTGGGGGGGGGGGGGTTGGTGGTGGCGATGAGGAGGTCAGAATTTCAAGCAATCAGCACATGTAAGCTGTTCTTGATTTTTCAATCCATATTCAACAGTTCTTTCTTCAAGAGAGATAATTTGTCTCCAGAATGTCAGAAGACTCTGATTCTACAGCTGGGAAATATTTCACCTTTCTACATTCTGTATTGTGCAGCTACATGTAACTACATATTATCAAAACTTACAGAACTGTACATTGAAAAATCCAATTTTTCTTAATCTAAATTTTAACACTTATACAGCAATATAACCAACCTTCCATATCTCTGTCAAAAACTTTATTTCAATAACATACTTTCCCTACTTTTGAAACAGAATTCCTCTATCTGTCCCATTTCAGAAGCAATTTTTCAAGTAATATTCTTCAGTTAAGATCTACAAATTTAAACCAAACATTAAGTTACTTAAAAGTACAGGTCAAGCAACAATAATCATATTACCAAAATATATTTTTTTAAAGATTAAATAGTATAGTTTTACTCATGTGAGCATGCTCTTGCCTCTCTCAAAGCTGATAATCTATGTATATTTTAATATACTGTTCCCAAATTACTAGAAATATTTAATACGCTACAGTGCCTATCTTTAAAATATACTGAATTTCAGATAAACTGAAATTCTGTACTTGCTATTGAGCAACTACTTAACCATCTTGGTAGTAAGTTCTAGGCTTTCTGTTCCTAGAGACCATATCTTCAGTCTCCCAATTGTTTTTGATGTTGTTCTAAACGCATCCTTAACATCTCTCCTTAAGGAGACTTTCAGAGCACTGGCCTTCACAGGGCCTTTGTGCAAACAGGAAAACACACCCTCTGGGAAGAAACAGGTACTCCTCTTGGTGAGGGGGTTGATGCCTTGGGAGGGAGAAGAAGAAGCACAACTTCCCCTAGGAGGCCTACCTAGGGCACAGGACTCTGCAAGCAGATTATGGAGGGATTTCAGCCCTTGCTACCTCCCTCAGCCTGGCATCTCTGTGCAGGACACAAATGGTACAACCACAGCCAACAGCCCTGCACTTTCAGATTATACACTAGGAAAGAATGAGGAAGGAAAATAAATTTTAACTTCTGTAAACACCCATTCTCTTAACTACATATACATCCATGAGGCGATCTTCCAGTCTCATTGAGAATATCCTCAATGGAAGCCTTCCAATTTCTATTTTTCATGTTTTTCTGTTTTAAATGTGGTTAAGACTCATGTTAAGTCACTGAGTCGTGTCTGACTCTGCGATCCCATGGACTGTAGCCCATCAAGCTCTTCTGCCCATGGAATTCTCCAGGCAAGAATACTGGAGTGGTAACCATTCTCTTCTCCAGGGAATCTTTCCAACCTGGATCAAACCTGGGTCTCCAACACTGCAGGTGGATTCTTTACTGTCTGAGCCATCAGGGAAGACTCATGTAATATCAAAGAATATTACATTCAAAAAGCATAGGAAACACATTTAATGTGATCTTTGTAACAATCCTCTAAGATAGGGAAAACAGGTATTATTTTTATTTTCCAGATGAATACAGTGTATCTACAATTTGAAGAAAGCCAAGTCACTTGCCCCAAGTTTAACAGCTTTTGGCACAAGTGACAAAAGTACTAACCCTAGGTTTTAAAACTCCTAGTCCAGAGCTTATTTGAATATTCAACCTACCTAAAAATTAAGAAGTCTCACTACTAATTCCTCCACGCTTAACCTTTCAACCTCATTACCTGACCTACATTCTCTTAGGGATCACCATCAATCACTCAAGCCAAAGCCAAGAGCAAGTTTTCATATATTTTTCTGAACTTGGCTACATTTGGCTCTAACAAAACCTAATTTTCAGACTTTTCTCTTCCGCTTTGATTTCTGTAGTGATAAGTTACTCATCAGTGTTCTTCTCTTGCCATAGATTGTCTTAGACATCCTATTACATTTCTCTGTCTAAATAAACCCATTCTACTTTGCAGTTTATCCTAGTCATGGCTGACCCAAGTATGTACTTAAGGTTCAAATTTACATCTCTACTGCTGCAATGCTACTGTTTCCTGTTTGATGAATCTATTCCTAGACTTTCATCACTTCTGGCCT
The DNA here is from genome assembly GCA_006410875.1 of Neotragus pygmaeus. Lineage (NCBI taxonomy): Eukaryota > Metazoa > Chordata > Mammalia > Artiodactyla > Bovidae > Neotragus > Neotragus pygmaeus. Next base: position 8,456 of record SJYV01034210.1, on the reverse strand, counting down.
TCATTAATTCTAACTGCTGCCTGATTCTATGCAGTATTCATTTCTTACAGCAGTTTTGTTCCAAAGGGTGGAATACAAACGACTACTGATGGCATATTACATGATTTTAAGTGGTCCATAGAGGGATATTTAAAATTGCATGTTTACTTCAACATATGTTGAGGGAAAACTCTAACACCAAATAATCATGTAAATTTTTCTTTCAAATTCATTTGATTAGAAGACAGTAACCTGAATTAAAGAAACATATTGACAGATGGTTTGAAGATAAAGCAAAAACTGTAAATGACTAAAGTTTGGGAAACAATGGCCATTGGGAAATTCATGTAGTATACAAGTTAAGCACTGAGGCCCTGGGTCAATGATTCAAACCTCACTTACTAGCTAAGTAACTCTGAACAAATGACTCAATCTCTTTAAATCTCAGTTTTCTACTTGTGTCATGTTAATAAAATAGTTCACACTGTAGGCTTACTGTATGGACTGAGAGAACCCGCAAAGTGCTCTGGGTCCAGTACCCGGCATGGTGAGTGCTCACCGAATAGTAACAACTACAGTTCGTCTCTTCCGGCCATCACGCCTTTACTTGTCATCAGCTGGACACTTGACCTATTCTATAGACAGTTTTCCGTATATGAATTTTTTGCCCAAATTTTCATTGCCTGCCTGTATATTTTAAATTTTCTAGTATGAACCCAAAGATCACACAGTAACTTTTAATATTAAAGATTGTGAGCATCTTGGAAATAGGAACCAAAAGCCATTTTCCTCTGATGCACTGTGCCTTACAAAATTAAAAGAATCTGTAATGTTTGTTGAATAAATCTAAAAATTAGGAAGGATAATCTGATGCAAGTAAATCTCACAATGTATAGTACAGAAACACAAACTACCTGAAAGCATTTGATTCCAAAAGGTAAATAAAGGCGGTGGTGCGGGGGGATGATGGGGTATTCTTTTGTCCCACTATTTGTCAGCTGAACCTTAGTTGTGGATCTAATCTTTATGTTTCCTAATCTCATTCATTAGCATATAATAAACTCTAAGCATATGCCAACTATTGTACAAAGTGATCATAACACAGAAACTGTCTAGTAAGGGAAAACAGACTAGTATCAGAACAGACAAGTAAACAGACTACTACTAGATGTTATGTAAATAATACCCAATAATGTTTTGAAGTGCTCCACAAATGCTGATGATGTCCTACTCTTCTTTAATGTAGAACACCTGGCACTACCACATATGGATCAGTATATTACACTGGCAGAAATAATTTCACTGCTATCTTGTGTTCAACTCTAGGTACAGACTAACCACATAAAAGTTTCTGTCTGCCAACCAGACAACTGTTGAAACTCAGTAACAGCCTTTCTTCTGATTTGCCAGCAAATATGTTCACACACAGGCCCCAAAGTGTGATAGGCATTCTGTCAATCAAGAGCAAAATAATGACTAGAAATATAACTGGCAAAAAGGTCAGACTATATTTAGCCTGGGGGGAGGCTGGTGGTGGTGGTGGATAGAAACACAATAAAAAGTTTACTGTAAGTTAGCCTCCCCAGAGAATACTTATACCTCAAAGATGTACTGACTGATGCAACAAGGGCATTATTGAGAATTTTTAAATGTTATGACTCAAAACTAACATATCAATTCTCAAGACTTCTAAACAACAGTTAACACTGACTGAGAAGTTTTCATGGGGTTAGCCGGTTCATAAAGTGACAAGTTTTGCTTTACTGAAGGTATATTAGTCATAACTCAAGCAGACACAACTTTTGGATCTCCTTCTTAGCAAGAATAGGGTTCTATACCAATGAAAATGGCAACCCACTCCAGTGTTCTTGCCTGGAGAATCCCAGGGAGCGGAGAGCCTGGTGGGCTGCCGTCTATGGGGTCGCAAAGAGTTGGACACGACTGAAGTGACTTAGCAACCAATTTATGTTAACATTTTATCAGTGATCAATCCTTGCCTTACACAAATACGGCATAAATAGAATCTGAAACACAAGTTACTCAAGTGACTTACAAACTGAAGTGGTGTTTGGGGGATGACAGAGAGAGGAAACCACTTGGAGGTTTAATATACTCTTGGAGGACATAATTTACAGTCATGCCCATTATATTGACACTAGGTGTACTGACTCCAGAACATGAAGAAATCTTTAAGAAACAAAACCTAGCACACAAGTGTTTTGTGAAAAAGATATTTAGGTCTAAAAATACCTTTAAAAATGGGGGAGTACTATTTATTAAGTTCTCAAAGAAGGTATATCCTATTCTGAAAATATACAGGTTACCCTTTGCTGAGAGTGTTTTCTTCTACCATTATCCTGCCATTCTCCTTCCACTGCTAGCTGACGTAGCAGTAAGCCCTTTCCATACATTATCTATGATAATCTTATAACAAGACTTTGAAGGAGTTTTTATCATCATCTCCAGTTTACAGACGAGAAAATATTTTTCAATACAGGCCATATAGCAGAATTTAAAACTCATGTTATACCATAGAGTTTTACTCAATTGGCCTTTAAATCACAGAAAGTACAAAAACTAGCTTCTACCTCATCCCCAGAATAGCTGTAATCTATTTTTTACATCTTGCAACACTTTAACCTTAACATGCAACAATGCTTCTATACTGACTTAAGCAAAACAAAAACTAGGCTAATAATACTGTATCTTAATTTCGTTACTATAGTTTACAAAATTACAAAGAACAGAGAGACAGCTTGATAGCTCAGAGCATCCCCTTTCTGTTTAGACAATCTGGGTTTGAATCTATGCAGCACCATCAAAAACTGCCCTGTGACCTTGGTCAAACCACTTTAATTTCTCAAATTTCATTTCCTCATTTGTAAAATGGGGATGATGATAGTACCTCCCTCAAAGGCTTGTTGTAAGATTAACAAAGAGAATATCTGTAAAGAGCATATTTCTGTGCTCAGTAAAGGTCAACTAATGGAGGTGGGAAAACAACCATATATAGAACTCACTGGACCAAAATATAAAAGTAAAATTAAAAGTCTATATTCTGAAAATTCCACTACGGAAAAGGAGAGAATTATTAGTTGACTATATGCTAGAAACTCAAATTCCATCTATTCCCCCTCTTTTTAGGAGATCAATGCATCTGAGGTGGGCCAGAAAAGATGCTGCAGTGCATCTGATGGCACACACCTAAAAATGGCTCCAGTCAAAGCAGCATCTTAATTACCAACAGGGGCGGTTAAATCTACTTTTAACAAATGCTGGAGCTGGACTTGTTGGGCGCTTAAGTTATCATCCTATCATTTCTATCTACAAGAGTAAGCTATCAAGCCTTCAAATCAAGAATCCTGATTCTTCTGAGGGCATTCCAAATGAAAATCCCACAGCACAGCCGCCTACTCCAAGTACCCTGGCGAGGTATGATATCTATAGACCTAGGTTGAAGATCGGTCAATGCGGAAATCCGGGTAGCCTTAGAAGCCAACAAACATCAGGCATGTCAGAAACCTCAAAAGAATCTCAGATCAGGTCAACACAAATATACATCCCTTTAAAGGAATTAGACACATTCCCCTCGAGGAAAAGAAGAATTTAACAGGATTCCTATTGCTCGCTCCCACCCACCATGCCTTTTTCTTCAAGTCCTGAAGTGGGGCCTTTACCGTAACACCAATACTAACGCTATCTCAAAGCCAGGAAGCTTCAGGGTGGCATTCACCCTGCAGGTTCGGGGATGGAGAGGCCTATGGGGAGAAAAGGCTATCCGAACCCGCCTCTGGAGTGGGGTCAGCACGTCCCTAGCGGAAGTAGGAACGGTTCTGATTCCCTCAAGAGCCCCTGACCGAGCCAATCTTTAACCCGGTCTCTCCAGCACACGACTCATTGCAAATTTCACCCTGACTGAACGCCAAGAAGAGGCAGGCATTAAAAGGCCTACATGAGCCCTTCAGTCTGGGGAACGCGCACCCGTCTATCCTGCGGGAAGGAAAATTCCCTTCCCTTAACTGGCAACACGCGTAATCCCCCTGCAGGGCCTGAGCTAAGGCCTGGGTGGGAGGAGACCGACGGGTCCGGAACTCCCGCTGCAGACCACATGGGGCGGATCCGACTCCGGTTTCCCGCTCCCCGAGCAGGAGGCCGAGGCTCCCCGAGAAGCAGAGACGATGGTCGTAAACGAGAAAAAAAGGGGATGCCCGATCCGAAGGCCCCACTGCACGCGGCTCCCCCGACGCTGGGCACCAGGGTCGGGGTGCGCTCCCATGCCCCGGGCCGCCCCACGCCAGCCCTCCCCGATGGGGCCCGCTTTGATCGAGCTCCTACGCCCTCGCTTTCCTTACCCGCCAGGGTGTCAAGCTGAGTGTGTCTGCGCACTTCGAGGGGTTCCGCCGAGTTCTGATACGGGGAAAGGGAAGGGGGAAACAGGGGTAGGGGGCGGCTGGAAGGACCACGGGACCCGGAAAGCCTAAGCTACAGGATGGACAAACCGCCAAAGCACTTTCGCTGCCGTCCGAGAGGGAGGTAGCGAGCGAGAAAAAGAAGCAAGATGGCGGCTAGCCAGCCCCTACGTACGACGTCATGCGGCGGCGTGCGTAAGGCGAATCCCGCAAGACCGCCCCCACGGCGCGGAGACGGCCGGATCACGTGAGGACTCCGTGGCGGCCCAACCCCGGCGGAAGGCTACGGCGCCTCTTGCTGGCCGGAGGGAGTTCCTAAGGTTAGAGCTCGCGCTGCAGGGTAAAGATTTTGTCTGAGATCTCCAAAAACTTCGAGAGACCTCAATTACAGGTTGTTACGCTTCAGAGAAGTGAGCGCTCTTGGTAGGTGCTGGATAGTTGTGTGACTTCGTTCAAACAACAGTTTGACAGTTTAAAATTAAGCTATGCATAAAATTTAACCTTGATATTTGGCAATATGTTGGTATTTTCTAGAAAGGTGCAAACACAACACTCAGTACTCATAACACCAATACTTGTGTGTTGATAAAGATATAGAGATAAATGCATTATGATATATTTATTATGGAATATTTAGAAGCCATTAAATTCTGAGTAATGTCTAAAGATAAGGGAAATGCTTAAGCCACAATATGCTTATTCCGTAAATATGCTATAAAAACACACATATTAAAAACACACATATATATGCATGTTGATAGGAAAAAAACTTTAAAATGTATTTTGAACATTTGTAATGGCAAACACATTAATAGTGTTTAGAGCCATCAGATTAAAAAAAAATGTTATGTTCACCTTTCTATGATACCCAGATTTTACAGTCAGAGAAATGATTTGGTTTTCTTTTGTTTTAAAATTTTTGGCTGCACCCACGGGCGTGTGGGACCTTAGTTTCCACACCAAGGATTGAACCCTTACCCCAACGTTGAAAGGCATAGTCCTAACCTCTGAACCACAGAAGTCCCAGGAAGAGTTTTAATGTGTAATGAAAAAAATTCATGACTCATAAAATCGTTATGAGAAATAAATGATAAGATACATATAAGTGTATATATATATATATATATATATATGTAGTGTGCATGCATGTGTAACTATAGAGCATTGTGTTTCAGATTTTAAAAGATTGCATTTTTTTAGCCTTTAAATAAAGCTCAAACAGGTTAGCTGTCTTCTACACCATTATGATTATGAAATTGTCACTGTAGAAGTGTTGGAACAAATAAAATAATAAAGAGAGGTAAATCAAAGGCATTCAACCCCCACACCATTGATACCAATGATCTTTTGAAATGGAAGTGCTTGGTTGGTATAGCCAGGGAAAGGCCTGCTGGCTGCCCTCAAGCAGGAAGCATTACTTTGGTGAATTTTCCAGAATACTCTAAAATGTTGTCTGGAGTTTGTTAGAACAGAAGTATCTTTCATTAGCAACTGGAACAGCTCCAGCAATCAGATGAACTTACCTTAACCAAGGTCACAAGACTGGCATGTGCAAAATTTCCAAGAACTGTAATTTGTATATCTGAATACTCACGATGGAAAGCCAGTGCATTTTCTATGTAGACAAACTTATTCAGGGAACCAAAGACATTATCAGAAGGTTGCTTGATGAGCACAAATTCAGAACAAGCTGAGTTGTGTGTATAGACTGTTCTTGATTTGTCTATCTCCATGATAGGACAATTTCATCCCAAAGATAGAAATACTCAGTTTCCAATAGTTGCAGCTTTATATATTGATCTCCAGTACAGTAGGGACATCTTGCTGCGCTGTTGATTTGGGCTTCTTCTCTCCTGACAGCATTTGGATGGACACTGGCCCTCAAGTGCCTCTGTATGCTCTTTTCTCTGTTTCCATGGCTACCCAAACCTTTTAGCAATATTCTTCAATAAAAATCAAGTCACAATCAAGTCAGCCAAGTTTGCCTTTTAAAGGTGACTTTGCCTACTTCTGCTCGTGTCCATTGTATATAATCTTAAAGTTTAGTGTTCCTGAAGTGGTCTTACCATCCCTATTTCAAATATATTGGGAAAAATCTGACTGCCATCACTAGGTTTTGGTACAATGTCCAAAGCCAAATAGTACTCTTTAAAAAGTCTTATTTTGTTTTGGATTATTTGCAAATCTCCCCTAATACCCTTTTGGTGTAGATAAATTTGTCATAACAAAAATGTTTTCATGACAGTTTGAATGAAAACATGCGTTTAATTTCCTGTTCTACTTTGTAAACATTAATATAACATTATCGAATTGCCAATTGATACATGAAATAAGGACAGTCTAGTTTTTTAATGAAAACAAATTGATTCTCCAAACAATATGACCTACTTTGTGATTGTCCAGCCTTATTTGCTAGTGGTTTCATTGAGTTTCTACCCTTCTCATTGGAATTGAATCTGTAAACCTTTAGATACTGAAAATTTAAGAGGTATGAGATGAAAAAGAACCAATGAAGGTTTCATGCTTCATTAGTAATGGTGTTTCTTAAATGTTTGTGTGCACCTGACAATTTTAGTTTCCTTTCACCAATAGTCCAGCAAATCAAATTTAGTAAATTGTGAAATAGAATGAGCCTGATGTAATGAAAACCATAATTCCCAAATACTGAATGAAATTGTAAGCTCATTTTATAAACCTCAACAGATATTGTAATTTTGCCAGTAAAGAAAATGTATTGCCAGTGCTTTGAAAAATTACTTTTTTGAACTTCTAAGAAGTTATATACTAAATATATTGTATGTTATATAAAAATATTCCATTATGTATAAAATAATGGAATATTACTTTAAAGATTTTCATTATTTATCAGACTATTATTAATTTTCTTAGCAGACCCTTTTTAAAATAAAAGGTATGTTTTGGCTAAAAGCATTGTTCATTCATTGCAAGTTGTGTGTCAAATTTGAATAATTGGGATTTACTGTCCACCCACCAGAATTTTCTTAGCTGAGAAGAGAAACTAAGTTCTTGAAGCAGTGAATTTAAGTCAAGAGGGTATAATGTCATGAATGAACTGAGAATTTCATGGAGAAGAAAGGAGGGGAAGAGGAAGGAGATGGAGGAAAGAGACTTACTGGTTTACAGTTTTGCCTCAGGTTGGAAGTTACTCACCGAAGTCAGGAAGTGAGTAATGTTATAGGGCAAGGATCCAGAGGCCAAAAGGAAAGGAAGAGATCTAGGAAATGCAAAGTAGAAATGATTACAAAGAAGCTAGGCAAGTGGTAGTTGAAAATACAGAAAAGGTGATTTCTAAATGTTTTAGGCCAGATAAGAGAAACTTGAGATGTTGCTGATAAACATAAACATAGTACTCAGTTATTACTTCTAAAATTGTCATTTTTGGTTGCTACCTGTAGCATTTCTGAAAGTATAAGTCACTTTTAACTTTTTTTGTTGCCCAACGAATTGTATATAAAATGTGTAAATGAAGCCACGAATTCAAATCATTTATTGCCACATAGTAATGAAAAGAAGTAAGGTTGATAATACATTTCTCTTTTATAATTGACATTATATATATGTATCTGTGTTCTCAGATTCTTTTCCATTATAAGATATAGTTCCATTGCAAGATATAGTTCCTTTATCTATTTTATACAAAGTAGTATGTATCTGTTAATCCGAAACTCCAAATTTATCCCTCTCCCACCCCTTCCACTGTGGTAATCATGTTCATTTTGTCTTAAGTCTGTTTCTGCTTTAAAAATGAGTTAATTTGCATCTTTTTTTTAGATTCCACTTATAAGTGATAGCATATGATATTTGTATTTCTCTGACTTATTTCTCTTGGTATGATAATTTCTAATCCCATCCACAGTTCCTGCAGATGGCATTGTTTCATGACAGTAGCATTCAGTTCAGATCAGTTCCATCGCTCAGTCATGTCCGACTGTGACCCGATGAATCACAGCACTCCAGGCCTCCCTGTTCATCACCATCTCCCGGAGTTCACTCAGACTCACGTCCATTGAATCCGTGATGCCATCCAGCCATCTCATCCTCTGTCGT